>JAEANM010016401.1:0-13286 GCA_017656035.1 Myanophis thanlyinensis
AATAATAAATTATATATTCAAACACACCATTCATACCTTAGCAAAGACTAGTCCCCAGGCGACGTTTCATAAGTCTAGAATTAAAAAATGGGATTTTACACTTTACATACATTGCATTTATTGGAAAAGGAACTAGAAGAAGATTCAGTCTAAACTGAAGAAGCTGGAAATTTTATTGGACCATAATATAGTTATCCTGTGTTAAAACATGCTTCCTGCTTTCCTTATATGAACAGGCTGTTGTAGCTTCCTTTTCTGTTAAAGGCAAAATGATTAATTTTTTTCAGGTATAGTGCAGCCCAGAATAATTAAATATTAAAATGTATGCATCACATTGAATTCTTGCATTCCATGTACTTAGCAGAAACATATTATACAAAACAGAAAGATACGCAGCTTTGAATCTCCCCAGGCTCTGCTGAAATCAAGATATAATATAAATTAGCAAGCATTTTTCTTCCCTGAGGAAGTAAATAATTGGTCTCGGTCTCATTGTAAATGCCCTCCTGACAACACAGAGGCAAAAAGATGCCTTCACCTTCCATTGACAATCCATTTTCCTTAACAGTAAAACCATAGGGATTTTCTGTTTGTGTGCATAGGAACACTAAGAAAAGACTTTGCTTGGATCCTTTCTTGGCAGAAAATCCCCTTTGTAAATAGTAATTTAAATCTTTGGAAATACTCCTGTGAAATGGTTGGATGGTCCCAAAGAAGCTTAAAGATTTTATTCGTACACTCGTGCAGACGTACACACACATTTAAACATGCTTCTGTTCCATTTTTCCTCTTGTCAAGCTGGAAGGGTTACAGAATATCTTTTTTTTTTTTAGTAAAAATTGTATTGGATTTTCCACAACAAACAAACAAAAGCCAAACAAACAATATGTCTTTTTTTGAGAGCAGCAAGATCCCCGAATTATCACTTCTCCATACAGAAATAAGCTCAATCACATATTTATCTGTTATGTTCTATTCCATATCTCATTACTATAACAATATTATCTCAACATTTTATCCCCTTCCCTACTTTCCTCTACTTTGTTTTATCTGTCTTACTCTGAATTCAATTACATATCATTTTCAAAATGTCCATATCTATTTAATCATTATATTTATACTTTTGTCGGGTTACAGAATATCTTATCCAAGTACTACTGGAGAATTTGTATTGGGTATTTCATTTTTAGAAGATAAAATTAAGCTATCTTTTATTTCCTTCTGATATAAGACTACATGGGCAGTTTTTCTTGCTCTATTTGTGGAGTCCATTTGCAGGAAACTAGAGGAAAAATAATAATTTGGCTTACTTCAGAGATTTATAGCCCCTTCAGTTTGAATAAACAGCATCAACTTAATTCTATTTGCTGTTGAATATGTTACAAAAGGAAGGTGAACATGACTGGCTGCAGCATAGATAATTTTGAGGAACCAGATCTTAATTTTGAGGAACCAGAGTTTGCAAACCTACTTCTTGTACCATCAACTTCCAATAGAGAATTGAGCATCTGTGAGAGTCAAGTTTTGTATAATAGTTAAGGGGGTGGCCTAGAAATCAGGAGACTGTGAGTTCTAGTCCTGCCTTAGCCATGAAAAAACATGAGCCAGCCATTCTCTTACAGTCCAACCCACCTCACAGGGTTGTGTGGGGAAAATAGGAGGAGAAAGGAATATTATGTATGATCACTATGCTGAGTTACTGATAAAGTAATAAAGGTGGCATAAAAAAATTAAGTAATAACATGAAATCAACAATCATCAGCTTTGAAGGCTAATTTCCTAATACCAGGTTTGAAAGAATTATTTTGAACAAGAAAGCAGAATGCGTTCTTTCCGATACTGGTTAAGATGTTTTAAAGACTTAAGAGGGTAGGAAAGCTAAATGTTTGTTTCTAGTCATGACAGCATTTGTTTAATCTTAAACAAATCAGTCAACTCTTTAAATCAATATTTAAAGGGGGAGGGGGAACCTACTGCCCTTCAAAATAAAGGAGCATTGATTTTTTTTAAAGAACAATTGTAGTTAAATAAAGATGTGAAGTGCAAAATAATGGACAACTATAGTAATAAACCATCTCAAAGATATGTTTGCATGGGAAAGAAAATTTCAATCAGTTTCAATTTTCTGAAAAGCAAAATACATTTTCTCATATTGTACTGGAAGAATTAGTAACCAACAAAATCTATAAATCTAGATCAGGGCCACTGTTATCATTTTATAGGTAATGTAGTTGCTTGTAATAGTAGATGCCGGGGGTTGAGAAATAGATTGCCAGTATCCCTGAAGCTCATCACTCAAGTACAGTAAAGGCTACTTTCCCATCACTCTAGTTGCCTCCTGTGTGAAAGCCAGGAAGTAATTTTTCTCTTGGTCTCATGCAATCTTTCACAAGATATGCCAAATCTAGACTGTCTGAAAATCAATAAGATGCTGGTGAATTATTTTCTTTTCCATGTTTATTTCTGTACTGAGATACTTTAAGTACTCATGGAGAGATATTTACTCTAGATAAATTACTCCTTCGTAATGAATTAGAATTTGTTAGCACACGTCTATGAGGAAAAAAAAAGTCCCTGCGGATTTTACTCCACTAGTTGTTAGGGGACAGAACTCATTCCCATGAGGGATGAGGCCATGAGCCAGTACTGTCTGAAGATAATTCTGCAATCATGTGGCCATGGTGTCGCAGAGTACCCACCAAAGTGGTACCTATTTACTCACATTTGTACGCTTTAGAACTTTGCAAGTAGGTGAAGATGGGAGCTCACCCTATTGTATGATGTCCAGGTTTCAAACCCAGGCTGCCAGCTTCCAGCTGACCAGCCAGCATCTTAACCATCCCACCGCCCCATATTAAAGACATAATAAGAACACGTAATGTTCTTTGCACTCAGTTCCCCTGAAGGTGGAAAACCCATTTTTTGTATTAATTAGGATAAATGCTGTCAGTCATTACTGAAGTCATATAATTTAGGTGAACTTTATTTCTGGCCCTTTGCAATAGGTGAAATGCTAAATGTGCTAAAACAGCTAGTGCAACTTTAGTCATCTGGGAAATTATTACAACAGAAAAGAAATATAGACACACGGTTCAATGGTTACCAGAGCCATATTTTCTCAATATATATCTCACTGGAAAGTATGTCCATTAATAGAATTTAAAAAGAGCGTTCGTGTTATGAATGTAACTCCAAATATCTTGTAACATTCATTAACAACATGAACTTGTTTGTACAGATTTAAAACATAACTTATAGAATAGAATGAAGTTGACACTGACCTAGGTGCTTATATAGTGATAATTTACATCAGGAAGACAGTCTTGTGTGAAAATGGGACAGCAGACAGGATTTAGCAATTTTTCATTACCACTTGGACATTGATAAAGGAGAGGAGAAAAGAGCTTTGTGACCTTTCAGTGCTTAAATTATTAAAGAGCAAATAGATTTGAGGTCTGGTTGGTCATAGATCTAATTTGTCTTTTTATGGAAAAGATGAAAAGATATTTTGGGTTTGAAATTGCTTTAATCAGCTTGGTTCATTCTTTAATGTATCTCAGGATGAATTCAGATATTTCAGAGTGCAGCATATATGCATCTCTTTACCTTAAGGATATTTTTCATTCAGCTTTTCACATTTTTTAAACTGCAGACTGAATTTTGTAATTCAGAAAAGTATAACTATTTTTTTCTACAAATTTAAGAGCCTCGGTGGTATAGTGGTTAGAGTGCAGTACTGCAGTACTTCTGCTGTCTGCCAGTTCAAGTCCCAGCAGGCTCAAGGTTGACTCAACCTTCCATCCTTCCGAGGTGGGTAAAATGAGGACCCAGATTGTTGTGGGCAATATGCTGATTCTGTAAACCACTTATAGAGGGCTGTAAAGCACTATAAAGCAGTATATAAGTCTAAGTGCTATTGCTAATATATCAAGTCAGTTCATGTTCAAATTTGAACCAAATCTTAATGTCCTTTATTTCCATTTTCTTGAGTCATTCAGTGTTTTGGAGCTAAATAGTTGAATATATTATCAGCACCATTGATGTCTTACTTGATAATGCTTCTGAATCAAACTACATCTTGCATTATATACTTCAATGGAAGTTTGCAGATTTTTGAAGAAAGATTTGAATTATTGCCTGCAGGTTAGGAGATTTGAAACATCACATTTTCTCATGTACAATTAAATTAACCCCATTTTTTTCTCATTTCTTGTCTTTTCAACCTTTGCTAGTGTCTACCAAATAGTTGTTGAAGAAGAACGCCCTCGCAGAACCAAGAAAACGACAGAAATTCTGAAATGCTACCCTGTGCCGATTCACTTCCAGAATGCTTCAATTCTGAATTCCCAGTATTATTTTGCAGCTGAGTTTCCAGCCCACAGCATTCAAATGGCTCAACCTTTTACTATTGGTGACAACAAAACCTACAGTGGATTTTGGAATACTCCTCTTCTTCCTCATAAAAGTTATAGCATTTATTTTCAAGCTGCCAGCAGAGCAAATGGGGTAAGCCTCACCGTTGCATCCGGTTCATCCTAGCCTACTTTATGCCAAAAATTAAAAGAAGTGCTCCCTTGCTCTTTTCCTCCCTCCCCCATCTCTCTCTTATGCGCGGACACACACACACACACACACAACCTAACTAATCACCATTGTTTGGAACAGGAATAAAACAGGGAAGAATTCAATAGTTATATCAACGGAAAAAATAGGAAGAAAATTCTGTTCAAAATTTTCTTATTTATATACTCTTTTCAATCTCCCTTACTAAATTGTTCACTACATCAGCGTAAATGTTGTTGTTCCCTCATGGTTGTGTTGATCCAAACTCTGGGGCCTTTTTTTTCTTGAACTAATAAAACAAAGCAAATTAAGTCAAAGTACAAAAATATGTAAAAGGCCCCTCCTTCGCAGATCATATCTAACAGAATCTAGAATTGTTTTCCATTTTCTGGGCATACCTACAAGAGCTCTTCATCTCTTCATAAGCTTCAGTTGTTTCCCTTGACAGCAGAGAAATATTTTCTGCCAAATACCATAATGAACCATGTCTTACAATGCATTAACAGCGCAGAAATGTGATATATCACTGATTTTTGTTTGCTTCCCTTACATTGTCTGGTATGTTGCCTTGAACTATCTAACTGACTGTAAAGAAAAGAAAATATCCCAAGGTCAATGTATTGTTGGAAGGGAGAAAAAAGTATAATGGCTAATATTCACGTTCTAGTTTAATGTTAAGTAAAGTATTGATGTTACATTTCCAAGTACATTTTCATTCATTTAACTATAACAGGGAAATGAAGTAAACTAGAGGCAATTGTTAAGCACGAGGAGATTAAATAAAATTGACATGGTTTTTGAGCATAGCAGTGGTTTGACACTCACTCAAAAACAAACACTTTGTTATTTTTCTGGATGTAAATCAGAAAATAATCATTTCTTTTTTATCTGCTATAGGAAACAAAAATTGACTGTGTCAGAGTGGCAACTAAAGGTATGCTCCTGTTGTGTAGTTCTTCCTACCTTTAAATCTGTACCAGATTATTTATACATTCTTAAACAGATTTATAAAATCCTTTCATGGTATTACATATAGATTACTTAAATGTATAAGAAATAAAAATGTTGATTTCATTTAATATAGAAGCCATAGTCTTATATGCATTTGACTTTTTCCATTTCATTTGTGGCTTTCTGATGCTGCTATTCATCTAATGTTAAGCATTATGTATGAAAAATTGATAACACAGTATACGTAGGAACATCACTGTTTTAACAATAGCAATAAAAACATAATATTGTAATGGTACATTTAAATTTCAAAATTTATTTTTGAGAATTTTGGTCAATTGCTAGAAAAGCTAGACTCTGTATCAGAAAACAGAGACTAATCCACATCATCTGGAACATTCTGTAAAAAATAATTCCAACAAACAATTTAGGGAAAGACTTGCAAAGCTTTATGAACACTTTTTATAGAAATTCTTTACATTGTATTGCAAAGAATTTTCATTGATTTGTGCTGCAAAATTGAATTTGGCTTTTCGAGCATTTCCAGAGAAATGTTCTTAGGATAAATGGGATCAGAAAGCCCAAGATATGAATTGTTGTATGTGCAATTTTCTTTTTTTCTTTTAACATTCTTAGCACATCTCAAACAACATCGCTGACTCTAGTGCTACTTATTTTATATATTATTATAACATATATTATTTTGGCATGATTATATGGCTGATACTCATTTTTATAGAGAAATATAGGCAATTAGTTGATTTTGGGTATTCTTCATGATTATATTATCCATATAAATGTTAGCACAAAGAGCACAACTGATAGTAATGAACAATAATGAAGTTTCTTCCATATATTATTCTTAGTCAAGTGGAATTTTGTTTAACTCCAGAGATAAATAATTAATCAAGAAGAATAATTTGGTCCAATTTATTATAAATAGATGAAATATTAACAGTTGTAATCTGTTTTTTATTTAGAAGGTATTCTGCCAATTGTTTCATCTTTTGGTAGCTGAATTTTTTTATTCCTACGCTTATCAAAACAAGGAATCTTTTCTGCACTGAAGTTGGTACCATAGCAACAAATAATATCAAAGTAGCCTCTTAGTGAAAGGGAAAAGATAAGATTCAGCTTTCATTTAAAACATATGCTAGTTCATTTTATGTTATAAAAGCATCCTTCTGAGTATTTTGTAAAACTTTTGAAAGCCTGTAGAGTTCTCAGAGATGTAGGACTGGGACACAATGTATAGCACTTGTTTGGCAATTCCCTTCCAGAATGGCAATAATTAAGCCAAGAACTGATTTTAGCCATATTTTTGAATGGAGGCTAGCCAATTGATATCTATTTGTTGTCCTATGGATTGTAATGTACATACCAATAAATGACATCTCCTGACCTCAGACATTACTTACATATGAAATTGACTGAAATCTCATAAGATTCAAAATAATTCTGCAGAAACTATATTCCTATAGTTGGCCAATTGTTATCCTTTTTAATGCAATTATTTAAAATGTTTTAATTGTGTTTTTAATCCCTGTGAAAAATTTTCACAATACACAGTGTCTAAATGGGTATTTGACCTATGGAGGAGCTTAACACCTGACATAAATACAATACAGGCATTATTTTTTACAAAAATCTTAGTAATAACATTTATTCTTTACTATATCCTATAAATATTCTGACCATAACTAATTCTGCAAGGGAAACATAAGCAAGCTTTCTAGAAAGAGTGTTTATAAGCAAAAAAAAATGGGACAAAATATTTCTCCAAGAAACTTCATTTAATATGTCTTCTCCAGCTGAATTTTAAAGGTGGGGGGGCTGGGTTAGCTGCTTAATGGCAAGCTGACTACAGTGAAGATGGGATCTTTATATTATCTGGTCATACAGTGACTTAAGTAGAAATTACATTTGAATAATAGTTTTTGATGAATAGTAAAGTACAGATAATCCTCACTTTCTGACTGCCTCATATAGCAACCATTGAAGTTTAAAAAATAGCTTCCTCAACTTTTTTTAAAAATCCTCAACTTTATGACCATTACAGCATCTCACAATCAAATCACTGCTGTTTATGTGCTTCGCAACAGGTTTGTAACAGCCAGAGTTAATAGAGAAAGCAGATGTTAAATAGTATGTTGCTGTCACATGATTTTTCAATTAGCAACGGCAATTCTTCATTTAACAACCAAAGGAAGAATAAAATCATAAACTGATAATTTTCACATGATTTTCACTTAGTGATCACTGTACTTAGCATTTAAGTTTCCAGTCCCAATTGTGGTTGCTTAGCAAGGAGTGCCTGTATGTAAAATACTAGTAACGTTTAGTAGTTGGTGGTTTTTGCGTATATGTGGACCTTTAACTAATCTTGTTCTAGCAAGAATAATTCCCTGCAGTTTATGTGGCACAATTTTTGGTTGAAGTTTGCTATTGCCTCCTTCCTAGACTTGAGAGAGTTGATTGACCCAAAGTCACCCAGCCAGCTTTATGCCTAAACCACAACTAGAATTCACTAAATCCCTGTTCCAGCATAGTGCCTTTAATACTATACTAAATTGGCTCTTTATTTGTAATAAAGATTCATTTAAATGTAAGATATGAATATTAACATATTTCTTACTTACTGGCTGAGTAAATCTTTGGGTTTGTTTCTTGCAATTCATATTATTCTGCTTTTGTATAGGTGTATTACAGTTTTATTCAAGTTGATAGCAGAAATGTTAAAGATAAGTAACCAAGTTAGTATGTAAAATACCTTTTCAGGTAGCATTTGATTTGTATTGGTCTTTGTCCCTTTCTTGCTTGCCAAGTGTGTTTTGTACACTAGTCAGTTACATTCACTTATTTTAACTGTCTCATGCTTTTTTCTTCCTACCAAATGATTAGCAGTAGCTAATGATTAGACTTATATACCACTTCATAGTGTTTTACAGCTCTCTCTAAGCAATTTACAGAGTCAGCATATTGTCCCCAATAATCTGGGTCCTCATTTACCAACCTCGGAAGGATGGAAGGCTGAGTCAATCTTGAACCACTCAGAATCAAATTCCCAGTGTGAACAATGAATTAGCCTGCAATACTGCATACTAACCATTGTGCCACCACGGCTCTTGGTTAGAGTTATTGGTCAAAGGTAGCTTTTACTTCTGCAACTTTAGGTATTTATGCCATAATAACAACAAAAATATTGCATCAATTGATTATGTCCATGGCAAGGAAACTCTTTTTCTACATGAGATTGGGCAAAAAAAGGGACAAGAGCCCTTTAGTCTTCTATATTTGATAGTTCCAGGAATCAAGTCACAGTCCTGTCTAAGCTCAGTATGCCATTAATGCTTTTGTTAAGTTTTTATTAAAATGATATATTAATTAATTCAGATTACGTTTGAAGAAATAAAATATTTATGATCCAGAATTAAGAGAAAACACACAAACAAGAGGTGTTTACTATGTACAGCAGTGTAACGGCAATTATCGTTCAATCATAATAATTGAAGTGCTTCTACAAATATGAGATCTTTAACTAAATATATAAATACATTTTTATATGCAGTAATTGCAGTGCGAGAGCGCCATACCTGTCTCCTTAGGAACTGCTTAGAAAATCAGTTATAGCAGGATAGAACAAGGAAATAAACAAGATGAAAAGAAGCTTCTCAAATAAATTATTGCAGGTAAAGGCTTCAGTGCTTTCAGTACATTTGATGAGCTGTATCTAACACTGTCCATATCTGTGCATTTTTCCTGAGAAGAAAAGTGTAAGTTGCACAGTCCCCAAAATTTATTTTCCAAAGCATTGATAACTAAGGATTGAAGCATTATGCATTATAATGGATAGTGCAGAGTCATACATGCTTTCTTGTCTACCTAAGTTATTGCCATTTCAGTGAAAAAAGAGAAAGAAATGGCTTCCAAATGGATTAGTTTAGTTTTATTTGCTCTATCATCAAAAGTATAAATATGGAAATTCATTTTTTAGGAAATGCTGCTGCTTCCCTTTTTGTTAGGATTGCTACATATACATAAAAGACAAATTTAAATAAGTTGAATTTCTACAGTACACCTTACTGAACATTATATTTACCATACATTTATAGAAATATGGACAGTCATTTCATTTACTAATTTATATTTTTATATTCTGTTACTATCTTGTTTTTCCACTAAAAAAGTTTTCACTCCAGGCTAGCAATAAGAATAAAAATAAAACAAAAAATCCAAATGATACTATAAAACATAATAAATGTTACTCTTTTCCTCTGTATTTTAAAAATAGGTACATTAGTTTCCTAGTTCCTTCCAGCCTAAGTTGTTTCTGAGCCAGACTTTCATGGAAATAGCAATAACAAACTTCAACCACACTATCACACTTATCCCAGAGAAATAAAGCCATAAATGAAACTATAGTTTTGATATTACTGGAATAGTTCAAACTTTGCTTTGTAATAAGAATCCATGTCAGTCATAGAAAGAAACTAATATTTTTCATTATATTTTATTTAAGTACTTTATCAACAGTCTTACACAAGTTACTATATCACAGTGTTTCAGAGTTACATGAAGATATTTCAGAATACTATGAAATAGCAATATTGAACTTTAATGCCTGCACATAGGGAATAAACACATTCTAATTTTAATCAAACTTCTATGTATAAATTCAAGTTTTTATTTAAACCATTCTCCCTTAATTTTCAGGGTTTTTTTTAAGCCATGCAAGAATTCAGATGTAGCATGATAATATTGTGAATGCTGAATCTGACATTTCAAGTTGCTTTATCCATATCCTATCCTCCATCAAATACATCATCCATTGCATGTCTAAAGGCTTAGGAACAATTCAATATGAAAAAAGTTTGAATATATATTGCAAATACTGTATGTCTGCAATCTTTTTAAGTCATTCTATTTATAAAAGAGACCATACTTATTTTCTGTTGTTATTAGATTACAATCAGATTTAAACAGAAGTGCAACCTATTATTTATATAATAATTCATAATAGTAGTAGTAGTAGTAGTAGTACTATAGTAGTAGCAGCAGCAGCAATAGCACTTAGACTTATATACCACTTTATAGTGCTTTACAGACCTCTCTAAGCAGTTTACAGAGGCAGCATATTGCCCCAAAAGTTTGGGTCCTCATTTTACGCACTTCAAAGGATGAAAGGCTGAGTCAACATTGAGCCTGGTGGGATTTGAACTGCCAAACTGCAGGCAGCCGACAGTCAGCAGAAATAGCCTGCAGTACTGCATTCTACGCCACCAACGCTGTAGTAGTAATAGTGTTTATATCTGTATTCAGCTGAGTTTCAGATTCATAAATACCTGTGGTTCACAGCTCTCTTAAAATCACTATTACAGAAACATGGCTTTTAAATTATGCTGTCTACTAACCTTATTTATATTGGTGTTTTTAAGTTTTGATGTTATATGAGAGATGATCTATAAATCGAAAATAAGAAAAAATTGCCATGGATATTATCATACAAACAATAAAAACATACAGGATAAAAGAAGACACAATATACACAAAGGAAGTTAAGAAAGGCATGAATATCACAAAATAGCCTATATTTGTATGTATTGTATATGCAATATTGAGAATATGTCACTGGAAGAAATTTATCCTATTGTTAATCACAACATGCTCCAAATCAGTCTTCCTTTCTCCTCAAATTGCTGTTTGCAAAAATCTTTCAAGAGCGTAGAGGTAGGAAGATTTATCAAAGGAATCCCAAGCATTAAAATGATGGGTACAACTAGGCAATAGAATGTGATAGTTTTATATGCATGTGATCCATGTATACATGATAAAAAGAAGTAAAATTTCAATCATCTGATCATGCCTATTGTTTTACTCCCTTCCTGCTTCCTGCGGGAATGTCTGCCCTCCAAAGATATACATTCAGATGTATCTGGTGCTACTATCCAGTTTTGACTCTTAGCCCAGCTAGACATTTTATTTATTACAGATAGTCCTCTATTTATGACAGTAATTGGGACTGGAATTTCTGTTGCTAAGCAATGCCATCATAAAGTATGATATCACACAACCACATTGCTTAATAATGGCAATCAAGGCATTCACCATTTCCATCAACTAAATACCAATGGCCGTTAGTTGAAGACCTACTCCAATCCAAGCCATTTTGGGCTTGGTGCCTCTGAGTCCAGAACCTTGGTTCTTCCAAGGAAAGGGACTAGGTCCTCTTCAATTCCCACCAACTGCCTGCTTCCCCAACACCCCCCACCCTTTGGCTTGAAGGGCAGTAAGCAGCCCAAGAACTGCTCTGGAACTGCTTGCCATCTTGGTTTCTTGGCATGCCTGGAGACCTCAATTCTCATCCCCTTTCCAGCAGTATGCTATGGCATGAAGCTGCAATAACTCTAGGAAACCAAGTCAGTTGAGCATTACTGTGTGGTATGAAGTTGAAACTATCTCAGGTAACCCCAGTCTAACCCAACAGCATAGTACAAAGCCCAGGAAGCCTTAGTCTGGCCTAGCAACACAGCACAAACCTGCAGTTACTCCATAAGTTACAGCTCCCCTAGCTCATTTCTATCTGCACTTGCCCTCACCACCCTGCACTCCCACCATCTTCTTGTTTATGCTGCCGACAAGGCATGCTCACACTGACCCTTTGTGAGACAGCTGCTGGCTATATGAGGCCATCTTCCTCAAGTCTCAGCAGGCCTGAAGAAGAAATCCTGGTGTGATCATCGGTTGTCATGCAAAAGGCCAGGCCAGGCATATTTGATTAGCAGTGAGACGCTAAAGACAATGAAGATTCTTCAGCTAGGCATCAGGCGCCACAAATTGCAGGGAGCCAAAACAACATAGATGTGGGGAGGGAGATTAAGTGCCCCTAGGATCATAAGTGTGGATGGACTGCTAAGCACTCAAATTTTGATTACATGTCTGTGATCTCTGGGGATGCTGCAATGACTATAATGTTGGGGAATGGTCAGAAATCCCTTCATTCAGCAACATCATAACTTCAAACTGTCACTGAGCAAATAGTCGCTAAGCAAGGACTATCTGTATCTGTAGGGTTCAACATTGCTAACATAAGATTCAACTAAGTTTTCAAAGTGGGAGGGTGTTCAAAATATTTTTTAACATAGGAAACATACTGATTTTTTTTTAAAAAAGGAAATGTATATAGCATAAAGACCACTGAATTTAAGAATACTCATATAATAATGAA
This sequence comes from Myanophis thanlyinensis, assembly GCA_017656035.1. NCBI lineage: Eukaryota > Metazoa > Chordata > Lepidosauria > Squamata > Homalopsidae > Myanophis > Myanophis thanlyinensis. Next base: position 12,740 of record JAEANM010016401.1, read on the forward strand.
TATGAGTGTATCTACTGCCTTTCTGCTGGTGTTTTAAGGAATGTTATGTAAGGATTTATTCAGTTTATATTAATGCCACCAGAAAATCCAACACAGTATTTCATATATATTTATCTTCTGCTTCATTTATTTATTTGTAAACATTATTTTAAAAGAAATTACTTTATGTATTTGTCACTGATTTTCCGCCTTTCTTCTGATAGCTCAAGGTAGTACGCATAGAGGCAGTTTAAAGGTATTCAAAGAACATCAGAAAGTGTTTTATTTTGCTACAGTTCTCTACAGTATATGGTTCTGTATAACTGGGTAAACAAAGATGACTGAATGAATTACACTTTTAGTTATTCAATAGACATACTGAAATTTGTGATTATCTTTTTACAGCAGCTATGATAATAAAAATATTGCCATGTATACATCAGTTACATCAGTTCACATTAACCTTTATTCACGTGATTGTGTAACCAGACATTTTTTCAGTTACATGAAGAAATTAATTAGTGTAAATCATTCCTAACAATTTCCTTCCTTCCCTCCCTCCCTCCTT
>JAEANM010016402.1:0-13285 GCA_017656035.1 Myanophis thanlyinensis
AGAGAGATGAATGGATGTATTGACAAAAACCCCTTAATAGCTGTAACTGAAGAACTTTAAGAGATGCAGTGGACAAAGTGAAATGAACAATTCAATTTCATTTGGAATAAAAAATAGAATAAAGGTTAGTATTGTTTATCTGTATAAATTGTGAAATGAAGAAATGAAATATTCAGTCTTGAAAATCAGTGGGTCCAGGTTTTAAGAAATGTAAAATATGTATCTTACAATTTAAAAATGAAGTCAATTGACAAAAAATATTTTTTTCAAAGACATTTTTAAAAAGTTGCAAGTCATATTTTTTGTGCTGGATTAAATTAAAAAAATTACTAAAATTTTTAACAATAAATATGAATTGGTTTTCTCCAGCCATAGCTTTGTTTTGGTTTCAAATTATAATATATATTAAAATATTACTGTCAAAAAGCTATAACAGTGAAAGATGTAAATGTGATGTTAAAACTTTACTATGGATTTTGCCATTTTATGAAAAGCTGTATGATAATCTTAAGTAATTAGAAAGAAACAGCCTCCTGATATTAAGGAAAAGATTCAATATACTGTATGAGTTAGATATTTTTGAAGTCTTTATATTCAAAAATGGATGACAGATGAAGCAATCTGTTTTTATTTCATCTTGATTTAATATTTAAAAATCTAAAGGCAACTATTTCCATACTGATACTAAATTGATATTATATGGATCTTTTTTGTTTTTTATTATTAGATAATAAATATTCGTATTAGATGATTAATATTTTTATTGGTTTATTTTAATCACTGTAATTTACACGTCCTTCTTTCATTAGTAGTGGCATAACCACTACTGTATTGTATGTTTTTCTGTTAATATAGTTTATCTTTCAATATTCAAAAAAAAACTAAATTTGATTTAAGAAGGAAGGGGAGAAAAAGAAATATTTTAGCAGTAAAGAGCCTACAAAACTGGCTTATCTAAATTGAATTAAACTCTTATTTCCCAATGAAAATGTCTTGAAACCAAATGAATTTAAAATTCCACAATTCACCTAGTTATTTACAGTACAATACATTTAAGTTTTGGATTAAAAAAGACACTGAGACATAGGTCACAGTGACTAGCAAAAGTGATCTAAAAAAGCAGAGAAAATGATTTTTTTTTAAATTCAGAACTTGCCTATAATATGGAAATTAGATATACTGATGCATGTGTTAACCTGTTTGCTTTAATAACATTAAATGTTTAATCCTACACGTCTATTCTAGAATTAGTCCTACTGAGTGTAATAATAAAACTATATAGAACTGAAGGAAGTATAGGCATAAAAGCAAACAATATAACATTTTAAAATATTTTGAAGAGAAATTAACTTGAGATTTCCCATCTTTTTTCCATACTAGTCATTCAAGAGTTTGAGAGAGAAGATAAATGGTGAACAACCTCATCTGCAAAGACATTTTTTTCTACAGTTTACTGATTTTGCCATGCGACAGGATCATTGTACATATTCTAGTGTGTATTACCTCTTGGCATGAGACAATAATGAAGAGGAATGTAGCGTAGCTCTTAAACTAAATCCACAGAAATTGAGGTACCAAGTCATTCTCCCCAAAACTTTGGGTGAGACCCGTAGACCTTTAGATGCTACTGTAAAAGTATTGTTTTGAATTGTCCAAAAGAAAAAAAATGTTTAAAATATGAGCAGTCATGTTTAATTAGAGAGCTAGTTTAGGATAGACGTTTAGGCACCAGGCTAGAAACCAGGAAACCATGAATTCCAGTCCCATCTTAGGTACAAAGCCATCTGGGTGACCTTGAGCTAGTCCCCCTTTCTCAGGTCTAGGAAGGAGGCAATTACAGAATAACAGAATTGGAAGGAATCTTGTAGGTCCTCTAGTCCAATTCCCTGCTCAAGCAGGAGACCCTATACCATTTCTGAAAAGTGGCTGTCCAGTCTCTTCTTGAAAGCCTCCAGTGATGAAGCTCCCACAACTTCTGAAGGCAAGCCGTTCCATTGGTTGATTGTTCTGTCAGAAAATCTCTCCTTATTTCTAAGTTGAATCTCTCCTTGATCAATTTCCATCCATTGTTTCTTGTCTCACCTTTAGGTGATTTGGAAAATAGATTGTCCTCCTCCTCTCTGTGACTGCCCCCCATATATTGGGACAGTGCTATCTTGTCAGCCCTGGTTCTTCTCTTCACTAGACTAGCCATGCTCAGTTCTTGCAACCATCCTTCATGTGTTTTAGCCTCCAGGCCCCTAATAATCTTTGTTGTTCTTCTCTGTACTCTTTCTAGAGTTTCAACATCTTTTTTATAGTGAGGTGCCAAAACCTGGATGCAGTATCCTAGGTGTTTTCTAGGTTTGTAGGTATATTCTAAGGCTTTATAGAGCAGTATTAACACTCATGAGATCTTAATTCAATCCCTCTATTAATGCAACATAGGATTGCATTGGCTTTTTTGGCTGCTGCGCTTCCACATACTGATGGCTTATAATTAATTGATTATCCAGTAGGATTCCAAGATTCCTTTCACACTTACTGCTATTAAGCCAGGTTTCACCTAATCTGTATGTGTATTTTTGGTTTTTCTTGCTTAAGTGTAAGACTTTATTTTTCTCTACACTGAATATCATTTTGTTAAATAGGGCCCAGGGTTCAAGTCTGTCGAGAACTAGATTTTGAGCCTATCATTTGGGTGTTGGCTATTCCTGCCAGTTTAGTATCATTTGCAAATTTGATAAGTCCCTCTGCCATTCCCTCATCTGTTTATGAGGATATTGAAGAGTATTTGGCCTAAGACGGAACCTTGTGGTACCCCACTGCTTATTTCCCTCCATGTAGATGTAGACCATTAAGGACTACTCATTGAGTATGGTTTGCAGCCAGTTACAAATCCATCTGGTGGTGATACTTTCTCAATACTATCCCAATTTTTCTAGTTTACCAAGAAGTAGGTTGTGGTTTATTTTATTGAAAAAATGACAAACCACGTCCCCAAAACTCTGCCAAGAAAAGTGCAGGAATTTGTCTAGGCAGTCATCAGGAGTCAATCCTGACCTGAAGGTATACACATATGTGCACATACACACAGTTATATTAATTGAACTAAATTTAAATATAAATAAAGTTGAATTCAGTTTTGTATTAAATTCTACTTTCCAAGAAGTTACTCTGCCCTTTTCATCATTTAACCAATTAATGAACTCTTTCTTTTGTAGGCTTTCAGAACCAGATCCAAATCACACCCTGGAGGAAAGAGTTGTTCATTGGTATTTTAAGCAACTGGATAAAAATGCTAGTGGCGACATTGGCAAAAAAGAAATCAAGCCTTTTAAGAAATTCTTGAGGAAAAAATCCAAGCCCAAAAAATGTGTGAAAAAGTTTGTGGAATACTGTGATGTGAACAATGACAAATCTTTGACAGTTCCAGAACTAATGGGTTGTCTAGGTGTAACAAAAGAAGACAATAAGGCAGATACAAAGAAACGTCACAGTAAGTAGAATTCCTTACTAGTTCTTATATTGTAGAGTTCAGGTTTTTTTTTTAATGGCAACTTTAACATGTTTGGAGTTCAACTCCCAGAATTTCCCAGCCAGCATGGTTGGGATTGAAACCTATACTTTTCCAAGTTGAAAAACACTGGTTTCACTTCTATTGAATGAGATGAGTGGGCAACATCAATGGAATGGAGTTTGCTTCTTCTATTTCTTAACTGCACTTAGCACTTAGACTTTATATAACACTTCACAGTGCTTTACAGCCCTCTCTAAGTGGTTTACAGGGTCAGCATATTGCCCCCAACAATTTAGGTCCTTATTTGATCCACCTCAGAAGGATAGAAGGCTGTGCCAACCTTGAGCCTGGTGAGATTTGAACTGCCAAATTGCAGGCAGCCAGCAGTCAGCAGAATAGCCTGCAGTACTGCACTCTAACTACTTTGCCACCGTGGCTCAGTGAGTTATTTGTAACTCAGATTTGGAATAGTTGTTAGCAAGGCCTGAAAACTATTCCACTTCTTTGAGGGATGACTTCTTACTGTGACATCCTGATAGTGCTTCTATTTCACCCTCAGTTCATCCCCAGGTTTAATTCCCACTTTCAGTAATCAGCTCAATTCTTGCTGACTTGTTTGGGGATCTTTTCAGTCACTTGAAAAAAGGTTAAACATTGTTATATTTCTGCAAAAGGATGTTCCCCAGTCTAGCTAATATCTTCCTCTTGAGTGTGAAATGTGTCTTTTGAACTGCATATAAAATCATCACAACATTTGGAGAAGAAGAAATGGTAAAGACAGACAATAAAAGCAGATAAAAAGTAAATGTTTTGGCAAGAAATCTCATTTGGCATTCAGAAAAAAACATGTACAAAATAAGCTATTATTCCTATCAGACACTATTCAGTTTTGGAGAAAGCACTTTAAAGGTGTGTCATGAAATTGAACTGATAGTTGTTAACTAAAAGAAATAAAAACCTTTAGAATTCCATAAAGCAAATAAAATGAATATAATATATATACAAAATGAGCAAAGCTTCAATCATGTTGCCATGACCACCATCTTGTGTTTTTTTTACCTTACCTCAGAGACCCTCCTGAATTATTATTGGTATAGCCTACAAGAAAAAGTGAATGAAGTGGAATGTCTTTCCGGAAAATTGAAATAATTGAGGCTTAGCATAATTTATGAGAGTGTGTCTTTTTTAATATGTATGCGTGTATATACACATAAATGTACATGTATGCATGCAAGGAGATAGAGAGGACTTTGATGCTTACATTGATTGGTTATCTAGGTTTTTTTGAAGTCCAGCTATCACAGCTCTGACTTCAAAACATTAAGGAGAGGAGGCAGCTGGAGAACTGCAGAAAACAGAAAAAAAAATAAACATAGAGATGGGATCAGAAAATCAGATTTTTTTTTTATAGTGCCTGGGGTTTCTTGCATGTTTTATGTTTTTGAGTATATCCTAGTGGTAGAAGAGTTGGGGTTGGGAAAAAAATACCACTTTCCCCCATTTCCTGAATGATAGAAAGATCTATTGCTAGTTGATCTTTCATTGTCTTGACTTAGAAATCATTATGTACACTGAAAGCATATGCATTGAAGACAAATTCCTTGTGTGTCCAATCACACTTTGCCAATAAAGAATTCTATAGCACTCTATAGCACTTATGGAAATATGCAAAAGCACAACAGGAAAAAGAATGCATTTGGAATTACTGAAAGCTACTTCATTACAGAGAAGTTCTTCCAAATCTTATGTTCATATGTGAGTGAGTGAGTGAATGTAATTTTTATGTGCAAATATTGGGAAATTGAATTATAGATTGATACAAGTAAATATACGTATAATTACATGTCCTGGTTTTTACTCTTGGAAATGTGAGCACCCTAATACATTTTAAATTAAAAGGTGAATAAGCATAGTCCCTCCACAGTTTATTATCGTGTAGATAAATCACTACTAGCCTCTACTCTTTCCTGACTGTAAATAATTGGACTAGGTAACTGAATCTCCAGTTCTAGTTTCAGTCTGAGGTTTTGGTGGCTAAGTAGAATAATTGTTCTATGATCAAGATTTCCCCACAAGCCAAGCAAGATCATCAAATTTATAGCATCCAGTTCTGTTGCTAAGGAATAACTTAAATGCATATCTGAAAGGTTTAAAGTCTGTTTGAATTGTTGCATAGAATCCTGTTTACTCTCAAATAACTTCCTGTCACTTTTGCTCCTCAGCAGTTCCCAGAAGACATGCTGAAAGTACTCCTTCTAACAGGCAGGTATGTATAAGAAGGGGGGAAAGAAAAGAACTTTTCCATTCTCTTGATAGCATTTGGAATTTGCCTGGTTGGACAACCACACTGAAGTGAGAAAGCATTCACAAAGTACCGTAACTACCAAAGTCAAGGAGAGAAACTGGCTTGCAGGTTATATGTGATTATGTCTCATTTTCTGCCACTTTCTTGACATTTATCCTCTCTAAATCAGTGAGAATTTAGCAAAGGTTTTTCACATCTTTGGAAGAATCCAGAAGAAACCCAAAGCATTCCTTTTCTACATCACTCATTGATTTAATTCCCTAAACATTTCTTACATTTTGAGCAAGGTGGCCTGAAAACCCTAACTCTGGTAGAACTTGGAACTGCCCCAACCATTTATTTTGATTATGTAATTGTTGTGGCTGTGAGCATGTGACTTAATCTTCATTCAAATCCAAAACTAGCTTTATTTTTCTCCCTTCTGGCCTCCTCCAGCTTTCCGGTCATCTGATAACATGTAAAGGATATAGTGCAACAGTGCTATCTTTTCTCTCTTTTTCTTAAAGAATTATTTGATCCAATATTTCTGCTGACTCATTTGCAATTATTTTAAAAGCTGGTCCTGTGAAGTGATAGCCTTGAAATGGCCCTGGCTATACAAACCATCTGTTGGCAGTTAACTGCTACAGCAATGGGAGGCCATAAAGGATTCCAAAGGGGGCTTTCATTAGGAGAGCCCTCGCTTGAAAGGAAGGCTTTGGAACTGAATCTGCCTCACAAGAAACATTTAAAAAGGAACTATTTACCTTAAAGACAACAATCAGCTCTGTTTCCATTAGGGAATGGGCCATAAATGATCCAAGACTCAATACACACATTATGAACAGTGAAGTGGTAAATTGGAGCAATAGAGCTTCTGGTCTAAAATGCTTTCAGACTGCAGGTGAGAAGTCATGGTTTGAATGGCCCTCATTCAGTAAACTAGCATTTATGGAAAAGGACTGTGCTAAAATATAATTGACCAGAGGGGAAAGATAATCTTTTCTGAATAAGGTGATAGGGGAAAGCATTTATATCTGAGGTACCATGGCTGCTATTGTGACCCAGGAGATCTGAATTACTTTACTTTCACTATAGTTTGACTTTTGAGAGAAATATACTGTAGGCCTCATCCACACAAATGTAGGAATTATGAATGGCAAATGCTGTACCTGATGATGAAGGCTTCAGGATAGAATTATCTGTTCTCTGAAGAAGATCCAGAGAACAAAGGAGGGCAGCTGCCCTGGAGTGAGAAAACAGTGAAAATAGGTATCTCTCTGTTCTCTGATTTCACAGAAATGGAACCAGGGCATCGGAAGTTAGGTGGATGGAAGATTGAAGAGGGCCAACCTTTTGTTATTACAAGATGGGGTTTGCACGTATGATTTAATAGTGAAAAGCTGTTAGACTAGGTTATTCTGCTCTGTTGTAGCTGGACATCAATTAAGAGCATTATTAAATGGCAGGAAGCTATGTTACTAATTGGATCAGAAAAGGAGGAGAAGATAAAAATAAGGATAAGGCGGAGGAAGTATGGCAGGAAATGTTGGCATGGCCTGATTTATGGGAAGAGAGAAAATTATTGCAATCTCTGATCCAGGGCCCTTCTCAAGCCATAAACCAGATATGCAGATTACTGAACACCTTGGGTTTAGGTTGCTTTTGAACATTAGGTCTATCTGCAAAAAATCTAACACATGTAGTTGGCCACATATTATATCTCACCTACATGTGCAGTCTCACTCATCTATCTGATTAAAGTGTCCATAAAAAGATTTAAGAGTTGAATCAAGCAATAAACACTTTTTTAAAAAAAATGAAGGAGAAGGTTCCAGGAGTTCTCCTTTGCCTGTTTCTCAAGAGGCTTAGCATAGATCTTGAGAAAGTGATCTTGAGAAAGTGACAATTATAGAGGTCTATTTGGATGTTATAGAGATCTCTGGAGGATATATGGCAGCCTGATTTCAGCTCCAGGCATAAAGTGAAAATTGCAGTTATAGATAGAATTTGTTCTTATGGACTGAAATGTATTTATGTATTCATTTATCATATTTGTATTTTAAATATGATTTTAATTAAGCTTATCAAACTATACACCACAAGTAAAAATAAAGATAGTAGAAAATTGAGGAAGAAGAAAAAGGAGAAGAGAGAATTGTGAGATAAAGAAGAAAAAAAAACATTAGCCTCCATTTCTTTTTAGCACAATGGATTAAAAGTAATAGTATTACAACTTCAACTTGTGCTTGGGACATAAAAAAAATGAAACAATTAAAAGTTTGTTGCTACAGAAATAGCTAGTATATAATATATAGTAAAATACTAGCTGTTTCTGTAACAACAAACTTTTAGACTCAGTAAATCCCAAAGTTAATTTCATTTTTTTATGTCTCAAGCGCAAAATCTAGAAGCAGTTTCCAAGCAGAAACAAAAAATGGATGCATTCTTTTCTTTGATTAAAGCTGTTAATCTGGCCATCTCTCCATTCCATCAATTTTTCCAGCTACTCTTCCATTGTGGGAATTAATGTCTCTTTCCATTTTTGCACATAGAGCAGTCAACACGTACAACAAGAAAGTTTCAGATTTTTTTTCAAGTTCCCTGTCCATAAAACCTAAAAGAAAAGTCTCTGGTTTGATTTTTATATTCATTTTAAGAATTTTCTATATTAAAATACAAATCTTACTCCACTATTTATTTATCATAGTTGTTCAGCCTCCCATCTCATATGAAAGTAACTCTGGACAGTATGCAAAATTTAATTAAAAACAATAAGTAAATAAAAATATATGTACATGGAAAAAAGTATATAAACTTATAGAAAGTATATTGGTATTATTAAAAAGCACAAAAACAGGAGAGGATGATATTAACCATAGTAATGGTAGTAATGAAGCCCTTGCAAAATTTCTCCAATCCCCTGCTACCACCACCTCCACCAGATCAGATAGCATAGCCAGATCTTGAGGGACTTGCAGAATGTTGAGTGGGGAAGAGTTAATTTCACTTCTGGGAAGGGGAAGAAAATTCCACAAGGTGAATGCTGCGAGCAGACAAGACCCAACTACCACCAAATGTATCAGTAATTTAGTGGCAGATGGGACTCACAGCATACTTTCTCTACCTGACCCAGGGGTCGGCAACCCGCGGCTCTGGAGCCGCATGCAGCTCTTTTAAAGCTTTGCCGCGGCTCCGACAGCCGGCAGGATTTTCAAACCACCAGCGGCCGGCGGAGGTTTGAAACCCCCCCCCATTCGAGTGGGATACGGAGGCAGGACGTTGTTGCAGGCCACGAGGAGGAGAAGGAGGCGGCGGGCAACAAGGAAGGGCGGGCGAGGGGAGGGAAATGGCGGGACGGCTTTGTTCCTTACCCTGCCCGGAATTCAAACTTTCATCCACGCTGCCAAGCCGGCAATGCCCTCGCTCAGCACCCTTCTTCCACTGCTGTGATGTCCAGAGCTTCATTGCCGCAGCTTCGCCGGATTTGGCCACCCGCTTTGCCGCCAAGCGTGGACGCTGCCAGCCTGTGAGCCCCGGCTGCAGAAACCAGAAGGAAGAATTTGCAGATCTTCAGAACAAAGCAATAGTTTTCCCACTCCCACCACATTTACTTTCTATCAATTAATGACAGTAGCTAGAGGCAAATCAGTTCTCAGAACTTTATTGCTTACAGTTGAAACAAAGGATAAAAAGAACTGTTTGCAGTGCAAATCTTTGATAATTGATAGCTGATCATTGCAAGAGCCTGTTGTGATACAGTTAGCACCATGGAATATTCTATTCTAATCACAATACATTTGTCTCAAAATATTAGTAAAACTGTTCTTCCATATTTTAATGTCATTATGTATACTATAGTAGCATACAACATGCAATACTATTTTTCAATTTTTTATTGGCAGCAATCCCCAAAGAAGCAAGGCTGAACACTTCATATCCAAGGCAGATCTCTCGGACATGTGGGAGATTCCCTCACCAAAGGTCAATAATGAGCAACCATAGTATTTGCACTTCGTACTTTAAATGTACATTCACTTTGTAGAAATGAGATATTTAAACAGACATTTAAAAAAAAAATCTGTGAAAATGTAGTAACAGCTTATTTTAAACAATTACCACATACAATGTATGTGCCTTTTTTGTTACCTAAAATCTATGTCTTGGAGATGTAAAAGTTTGCATTTAATCTGTTCTAAAAAATAATAATGTTCTGTCTTGTAGAAGCTAGCCTTATAGTATGTATATGTGTGTGTGTTTGTGTGTGCGTACATACATATATACAGTACACTTACATACACACATACATATTTTCGGTAGAATTGCTTATTTTTATATAACCGTTAATATTATTGAACCAGCTTGATCTGAAGTCTACTGAGCTCAAAAAAGTTACAAAATCTACATTTGAGGTTGCATGTTCTTAAAGCCACATAAAAGATTAAAAAGTGTTGGTGATTTATGCACCTTATATAAGGATAAAGATTTTAGAAAAGAGTTTAGGATGCTTTTGTTGAAGATGAATACCTTTTCTCAAAAATACAATTGTACAGCTAGACTGCCACCATGTTAGTTTGGGGGGGGGACCCTACATTTTTGTCTTCTTGAATTTCCTATACTTTCTAGAGCAGGGGTGGGCAATTATGGCTCCTTCATGGCTGGCTCAGGAATTCTGGGAGTTGAAGTCCACGAGTCTTGAAGGAGCCATAATTGCCCACCCCTGTTCTAGAGGGTAGGAGTCTATGTTTATTTTAATTTCTATCATTTTGTTTTGGGATGGTTTAATCAGCCAGTAAAGGGAAAGAATGTTCATTCTGTCAGTCAGAGCTGATTCTGTTAAGCCACAGAATATCAGTAAAAGGACACATTTGTTCAGCATTGTCGGTGTAAATGTAAGGAGACAAAGTAAAACAGACCTGTCAGTTTTTGCTGCTTCTTACACATGGATAGTCTAAGATATGAGACTTAGGAGCCCCAGGTCTTATGAAGTTAAACCTATAACTTGGACAAATTATGTACAGTTATGGTAAAGATATTAAATTAGGCCAAGCTCTCCCTAGGGGCATCTTTCTTGCCATCTGGGAGATGATCTTACACGTTTTCATATCTTTCCTTCCGATCTGTTGGAGGTAGGATTTTTCAGTTCATTTCTATAACATCTTAAAGGAACAAGAATTTGTAGATGTGTCCTTCATACCAAAAGCTTTTAAAGAAGAAAGAATCATTTTGAAAACCTCAACTTTTTGATTTTGGACAGATTTTAGCCAAAGAGAGCAAATGGATAAAGTAACTGACTGTATATATTACAAAAAATAAAGAAGATAGCTATGATTGTTAACAATTACCAATATTCTTTTCAATTCATTAACAGAAGTTTTGCTCGATAATATGTAGAATAGTTTTTGGTGATTGTATTCTGATTTGGTTTCTGTATTGTATTTATATCTGCATTTATAATAGCCTAATAATGTGTGATTAGATGACTTTATTCAGATTCAATTTGAGCAATATGAAATGGGTTTTCTATCCAGACATTTGGGAATAAGAAGAAGATAATCAGAATGCATAGGAATTTTATGTCTTAAAAAATTAATTTTTGTCACTTAGAATTTGATACTTTTTTATAATGCTAAACTTTGAATTTAAACTTTTTAGATTAAAAATATAATATGCTCCGAAAAGTGTTTTTTATTGTCTATGGTTCATATATAACTTTATATATTTACTTGATTCTTAACAGATCACTAGATGCATATTCTGTTTCCAGATATTATACGTGATTTTTTAAAATTAACAACTAAGATTGAAAACCTAATTTATAGAATAAACATAACATTCACAATTGGTTACTTAGATGATTGTATGAAGTATTTGACTATAGAATAGTCAAATACTTCATACAATCATCTAAGTAACCAATTGTGAATGTTAGTATTAAAGATTGTCAAATACTGGATTTCCATTAACTGAAAAATAGTGATAATTTCACACCACACATTTGTTGCAGATCGTTGTATGAATTGTGGCATCTAGTTTAATATGAGATGCACAGATTAACACAGAATAAGCAGAGATATAATTCTATTCTGTCAAAATTGTTTTAGGAATTATTCATTTCAACATTTCAAGATGCTATACCTATAGTTTTATATAGCTTTGTAGTTAAAAGACAAATGGAAATAAAACCGAAAGCAAAGCAGTTTTGTGATTAGAGTCAGGGGAAGAAAGAGACATCAGTATTCAATTTCTAGACCCTGAAAGATACAAAAGTTTTGGCTAGGCAGTTCTGAGTGATCAGAGCTTATCAGGAATGAGATTTCAATCAATTGTAAATATTTTTCTAGTCTTATCACGATTGTCACCTTGAGCTGCATTGAAATTAAAATATCACTAGGACAGAATGAGGTTAAATGAGTTTTAAAATACGTGAGCAAACAGGAGGAAGATAATATAAGAAGACTGCTGACAGATTTCTTGTGCTAGAAGAAACAAATTAAAGATATCTAAATCTGGCAAGATGACTCAATTTGCCATTTCCCATAGATGTTTGCCTCTTTATAGTCTGCCAGGAAGGACAGATTAGTGCTGATTACTCCTTGACAAAAGCAATTTAGAAATACACCTGATATATTTACATTTGGGTATTATGCAGTTAAGCAACTTATACTAAAACTGGTGTAAAATAAATTCCTTCAATGTAGAGAGTGAAAGGTTTACTGCTTATTTTTTTAAAGAAAACAAATTGAGGTAATTAGGGAGTAATTACTTCAACATTAAATGCAAACAAGTTAACTTCATTGATGCCTGAAACATTAGACTGATTGCAGTAAATGACTGATGTAAACTGTACTCACTGTCCCAATATCTTATTGTATTTTTCTTAACCAAAAGCATATGTGAAAGGCATTCAACAAACAGAACAACTTAGTTTTCTTTCTATGTCAAAAGCCCTCCTGGGTTGTTGATCTGTGTTATGGTGCTTAAATAAATGCCAGGAAACGCTTGGAGAAATGGGTGCTGCTTTGCGGCCAGTGCCAGCCAGTACTAAGTGGTACTTGGACTTATTATCCATCTTGCTCCCTGGACTTCTCCCTTACACATATATTCTTATATTTCATAATATGTAAGCAACCCAAAAGAAGCCTTATTAAACAACCAAGAGAAGACAAATGTCTATTTTCTTATTGATTGTTTGATTACTCATTATAGTCAGCCATGCACATACTAAGCTATTTGTGCAGCAGGCATTTTTTTTATTAAATCTATAAGCTAGGAAGATAGATAAGAAGTAAAGAAGCTGTAGGACTCAAGCAAACCTTAGCTACTGGTAGTTGTTGTTTGGAAAAGCTCAAGTGACTTCACTCCACCTACACCAGGAGGAATCCTATGTTAGTTGCCATTTTGTTTTCAGATAGTGTTGCTTCTTACCTTTAAAGTTACTATTCAGTCATTCATTCATTTCATTTATTAAATTTATATACCGCCCCCTCTCCCTAAGGACT
>JAEANM010016403.1:0-13285 GCA_017656035.1 Myanophis thanlyinensis
TTTTTAGTAGTAATTTTTAATATAATTCAGCAAATCTAATGATTTTATATTGTTTTTAAATGTTGTTATGTACTTTTATCGGCTGTAAACCGCCCCGAGTCCTTAGGGAGATGGGGCGGTATATAAATATGATTAAATAAATAAATAAATTTAAAAGAAGGGCTGATATGCCCCCTTTTCAAATTTCCACACTTGCTCACTAGCACTGCCTAAGGCAGTGCTTCTCAACCTTGGGGACTTTCAAATGTGTGGACTTCAACTCCCAGAATCCCCCAGTCAGCATCACTAACATACTGGCCTCTCTGGGCCTTGTTGCTATTCTTTTTGGCAGGTGGGGGGAAGTCACCCTGAAGACAGCCTCTCTAACAATCCTGGTCTTCTCCACAACCATGTTGCTCTCCCTGCCCAGACCAGCTCGCTTCCTGACCTCACCAGAGGACAGTCTTCAGATGCCTTTAGTGGTAAGGCTGAGTTGCACAATTTGAACGCTGAATCTCAAAAAAAACCCAGACTCTAGGCTCTGGTGCAAGGTAGGGTGCCGAACAAAAGTGAGATATTGACCTCTTGCAAAATTAACAGTTGATATTTCCCCTTTATAATCAAAGGAAAGGAACCAAAGTAAATGGACTGTTCTCCATGAAACTGCCTAATCCTCCCTCTTCATGTCTGTGGAGACTCTCGGCCATCCACGTCCATGGTTTTGTCCCAAAGGTGCTTTTTCAGTTCTGCCAGAATGCCTTTTGACCAAAACAAAAACAAAACCCCTTTGGGATCGCTCTCTTCTTGGGAATCTGCAACTCGGAATCCAAAATTATTTCATTCATTATTATTGTAGATGTTTTATTTTTTAGTTTTTTTAAAAAATCCTGCTTTTATTATTTTTATAATAAATTCAATAAATATATAATTTTTAATAATAACAACTCAAGGGAGCGAATATTTCTTCCTCCTATTTTCCTCAGAAGAACAATCATGTGAGGTGACTCGGGCTGGAGAGAGAGTCCAAAGACACCCAGCCAGCTTTCATGCTTAAGGCAGGACTAGAACTCACAGTCTCCTGGTGATTGGCCCAAAGTCACCCAGCCGGCTTTCATGCGTAAGGCGGGACTAGAACTCACAGTCTCCTAGGATTGGCCCACAGTCACCCAGCCAACTTTCATGCCTAAGGCGGGACTAGAACTCACAGTCTCCTAGGATTGGCCCACAGTCACCCAGCTGGCTTTCATGCGTAAGGCAGGATTAGAACTCACAGCTTTCTGGTTTCCAGTCTGACGCCTTAAGTACAATTATGCTGAAGAATTCAACTTAACCTCAGGTTGTAGGTGAGGAGAAAGGGTGATTTTCCTAGATTTCTCATTTTATCCTTGGGTTTAGCCTTCTACTTGATTTGGTCCCATTGCAGGCTTGACTGGGGGCCTGGGAAGGGCCAGCGTCTCGTCTGGCACCAGCGAGATCAAGCGGGAGGACAAGGAGGATGACGAAAACACGTCAGTGGCTGACAATTCAGAAGAGGAGAAAAAGGAACTGAAGCCATCTCGAAACAGAACAAGGTGCTCACTGAACAGGTCTCAACTTTCTCTGTTCCCTTTGGAGGCTAACCGGGCAGGACAAAATCCTGACCCTGTAAAGAAAGCCCAAGGCGAAATAGCTGCCTCCAAAATCTTTCAGTCTTGGGGAGAATCCACCCACCGTTTTCAAAACTCTAGGAACCTACTACAAATATTAAAGGACCAACTTCTTTGCAAGACTGGGCCAGGTTGTCTTGTTGGAGAAATGGATCAGGAAGGACTTCCATCTAATTTTTATTCATTAAATTTAGAAGCTATCTATCTCCCTCACAGAGAAAGAGGGATTTTTCCAGCTCAGGCAATTCCTTTGGCTGGCTAATTGAAAGAAGATAAAATATATTGGTGGTTTGTTTGTTTGGGTTTTTTTTTTTTCTAATTTTAATTTTATTCAGTGCATGCGTATTTTCAAATTTTGCTACTTTTCCCCTGAGAAATTGTGGAGAAGCAAAACCACCCTACCGAGACAATTTGACTTATAGCCTTTGGTTCTGTTTATCTCCTCTGATCCTTTGTCCGTCCCTGCCCCCCTGCCCCCCCGTCCCCCGCCATTTCCCTGCAAAGGTCCTGAGTAGAGGAGAAAGGCATGGCTTACTTCCTTGAGCCTCTCTTTTATCTCACACAAATGTAAAACGTGCTCTAGAACAGTCGACCCAAATTTTATTTAGCAAATATGGCTCCATTCAGAACATTGGTCGGGGGAGGGGAGACTGTCAGGCATGCATGAGGTAAATATTGACCAAAGATGGCAAAACAGATTAATTTCTACCTTTCCTTTTCAATTAAAAAAAAACACCATTGTGATATGTTTGTTTTCTGTCGTGTGTGCATGTAGGGTTGCGCACATATGTGTATTATATGTATTACAGTTTTCCGGGTTGTTGTTTTTTTTTGTGTGTGTGTGAACATATATTCCGGTGCCGAGGTGTGCACACACGAAAAATGTCCCCCCTTCTCCTTGTTTCATTCTTATTTCAAATTATCAGTCAAGATGAGGATGAGGAGGACGACCTTCTTCCCCCAGAGCAAAAAGCCGAGCGAGAGAAAGAGAGGCGGGTGGCCAATAACGCTCGGGAGCGCCTGAGGGTCCGCGACATCAACGAGGCCTTTAAAGAGCTTGGGCGCATGTGCCAGCTACACCTTAACAGCGAAAAACCACAGACCAAACTGCTAATCCTACATCAGGCTGTGTCGGTTATTCTGAATCTGGAACAACAAGTTAGAGGTCAGTGGAGGCTTCCGATGTGGTGACGTTTCGGAACGGCATGGGGCTGTCTGTCTGATCCTTTCAACCTTGCCCCCGGCCCACCGTGGTGGGCAGGCCTGCCCGACGCTCTCCATCCTGCTGACGTTTTCCTGCATCCTTTTTTTTTTTTTTTAATGACGATGCCTTAAGTTTGGTTTTGTGTTTTACTTCTCTGTTCCATTTTGGTTGTTTTTGCTCTTGTTCTTGTTTTTGTTTTGCATCCCCTGTAATTCCTGTGTTGCATTTGGAGTAAAGAAAGAAGCTGCATTTTTCTGCATGCCAGCCAGCCTCGTGCCTGTGCGGGGAATCTGCTTTTCTCTCCCTCCTTCCCTTCTCTGCTACTTAGTGTTGCAGAGGGCAGCCCACCTTGGACCTCAGCGCTTTGTTGCCACATACGGGGAAAGGGCAGTGACTGCAAAGGTCAAGTTTCTCGTGGCCTACTGAGGATGAGTTCTCACCAAAACCATATATACCCTGTCTGTTCTGACCCAGGCTTAACAAAATCACAAAATAGGCTTTTGGTCCCGAAAAACCCCCCCTTTTTATTTCGTTACTGTGAATTCTTCTCATTCACATCCAGAAAGTCCTGGCAGTAAACCTTTCAAGGTTTTATTACAAAAACAGACCTTATCAGTCTCTGGATAGTTGCCAGGCTGTTGCCATTCGAAATATTTGGGAAGGAGCCTCTGTACCATACGAACCTTGATAAGCAAATCTTCACCATAATGAGCGAACTAATTGTCTCCTACAAACACTCCTCCCCTTTTGCTCCTATTTATTCCCTATGGGAGGGGCCATTCAGCTTTCCTTTACTTCCGACTCAACCCCTGCTCCTTAGTTGTTCCCTTCTCCTGACAGCTCTGTGCATATGCACATCTAAAACAGGCTCCAACTGTGTTTCTTCTTCCCCACTGATCTCTGACTCTGTTGGATGGCCCCGGCCCCATCTCTGCCTCCCATGCAGAGCACCCATCAGAGCCTTCCCTCGACTCCAGGATTGGCCCAAGATCCTCCCCAACCTCCTTCCTCACTGTCCGAGTCTGCACCACAGCTGGCATGCCACAACACTATCCTTCTTACTGATTGGAACGGCCTTTCCAGCCCCAGCCACCTGGAACAGTTTTGTACGCTCCTTTTAATTGCAAATAGTCCTTGACTTACAAACATTTGTTTAGTGACCATTACAACAGCACTGAAAAAAGTGTCTTGTGACCATGTTTCACATTTAGAACTGTTGCAGCATCCCCAAGCTCACGTGATCAAAATTCAGATGTTTGGCCACGGGCATGTATTTATGACATTGTGGTGTCCTGGGGTCACGTGGTGACCTTTTGCGACCGTCAGACAAGCAAAGTCATTGGGGAAGCCAGATTCACTTACCAACCACTGTCATTCCCTTAACACCTGTGCCAAGAAAAATCATAAAACGGGGCAAAATTCACTTAACCCATGTCTCACTTAGCAACATAAATTTTGGGTCCCACTGTGGTCGTAAGTCGAGGAGTACCTGTAGTACAATGTAGATTTAAGGTTTGGGAAATCCTCAACGCTGAAAAGAAATGGTACTATGTCTTCAAAGTTACTATCTCTGCTTCCCCATTCAAGATCTTGTTTTGGCGGGAACATTTCTCGTCCTGTGAGGAAAATTCCCTGTGGAAAATACATTGCCGTAAATCCCTCTACCTAGAATAGTCTCAAGACACATGTTGTGTAGTCTGTGGTGTAGCTTTTCAGGGTCTCTCTCTCTCTGCCCATCACCAGGAATGACTGAATTTGGACCATGAGTGATACCTTGACCAAGAGGTATACAAAGGAGAATAGGGAACATACACCTGGGAGACACCTTTGTGTCTGAGCTTGTGGTAGTTTCAACATCTGGGACCAGCAACTTGAAGCAGTGAAAGATGCTCAGAGGACCTGGGATTTTACTAACATCGAAATGTGTGAGGTTCTGACTTTGACGGTCCTTTTCTGTCTATAACCCAAATCTTCCAATCCCACCGTGGTCCCAGATCCCAACTTAAACCTCAGCAGTCACCCCTGTAAAGGAAGAATTCAAGGATCACTGTTAGGATCCTAAGATCCAGAATGTCCCGGAGGAAGGGAGGGGGGGAAGGAAATTTGAAATGGATCTCTGTGGCTACCCTAGAGGAAAGACCGGACTCCTACCAAGTGTAGTTGCACTCATTTTTCTTCTGGGAATGCTGCAAATGCTGCTTGGCTGTGCATGTGAGCATCTAACCTTCCTTTCTTTGGAAACCCATCATGTGGCAGAATTGACTCTTTTCCTCTTCCTCGAGGGAGGCGGCTGTATTTACCATCAAGATCCACAGCCTGTTTTGTACTCTGCTGTCATGTTGCAATGCTGGAATTCATTTATGCTTTTCTCTCTCTCTTTTACCTCTTTCACTTTTCGTTTCCCTTTTTTTTGCCTGTCATAACATGTATAACTTTGATTTCCTTGTCCGACGTTTTCTTGTTCTTCTCCCCTTCTCTCCCAATCCTTTACCTGCTTTCCTACAGACAGTCCCCAGCCGTGACCTCTCGGTGGTTCCCACCCTCTACCTTGTACTTGCTGCTTGCTCAGAGGGAGAGAGAGAGAGAGAGAGAGAGAGAGAACAGGAGTGGGGAGGTGGGTTGGTGCAAGGAGCAGGAAAGGAACAATCTGAGCGGAAGAGTTGGCGCGTGGTCCTCTCATCTGTAGTTCAGGCTCTCCGTTTTCGATTTCAAAAAATAACACATATAGCATTTTATCTGAGGTTGAAGTTTTGCCTTGACTGCTGAGTAGTTGGCATTCCTACATTTAATCCCCCTGAAAATAATATTTCCCAATTGGGTCTCTTTGTGGGGTCCTTGCTTCTTTCTGAACGGGCTTATTTTCTTGCAGCTACTCCATTAACCAACTAGGTAGCATCAGTGCTAGCCCTTCCCTAGCACTGATGATGTTACCTAGTTGGGTAATGAAATGTCAGCAAGAAAACAACCAAGTTCAGAGAACACCAAGGACCCCCGCAGTTCAATCCTGAACTATAAATATTCTCTTCTGTGGATATTTTTGATCCCTTGGGACATTTCAATTCAGTTCAATCTTTTATTGTCAATGCACAACATGTGTGCAGCGAAATTGAATGAGCATCTATCGGTACAATCCCACAAAGCACAGAAACACAGAATATATTCAAATACAGAATACATCTCTAGACTTATAACAAATATTTAATCCCAGGAAATACCCAGGCTAGGCACATTTCCACATACAGATACACACACAAACACACACATTATTCCATCGGTAATACCAGTGATTTTACCAGTAACACCAGTAATTTTTATCAGAGAGCTTAAGAAGAGACAATATCCATCAGATGAGCTTCGTATTTCTGAGAGTTGACATCCTAGAAAAGCCAGCCCATAACATTTTCTCCAGCAAAAACACAGTAAAGATTGACGTTAGAATGGGACCCTCACTGAACATAGGCTTCTACGTATAGTGCCTTGGATGGGTTTTTCTGTAGGGTTTTCTCTTCTCTCTTTTAATGCCACCAGTTATGAATTTATTTAAGAATTTAATATGTTGCTGTCCTTTTGAGAGTGTGCTACTTTATTTTATAAAGGCCAAAACACTGTGGAACATCTAGTTGGTGTTAATCAGGCAGGACTACAGCCGATAGCTATTTTCAATACTCTGCTAAAGTTTAAATTTGCTTTGGGATCAGAGCACGCTCGCACAGATTATTATAGCACCTGAAAGGGCTGGATTCTGTGACAGGAGCCACTGAGCCGAAGGGCTTAAATGCAACCCCAAGAGTTTGGGTACAGCTTCAGTTTTATTTGCTGTAATCCTCAATTTATATTTCTTAAAATTCATAGTTCGCTATTACAGTTCCTGTTGGATCTGGGTATGTAGATTTAGTTTTAAACTGAATTTGACAATCCTTTAAATAGTTATGAATTTAAAATGTGAACTTGGCTTGGAAAGATGTCCTGTTGCATTTAATGAGGCTTGCTTCTAAGCACTATTGAAAACTCCCACACAGGAGTAGCAAAGTGGCTTGGCAAAACCACTTAACCATGGTTATTATTGGGAAAAATAACAGTCAAACTTGGTTCATTTCAAATTTGGTTACTTCTACTGTTGCTCAGTTTGCTTGTGGCTAGATGTTGCTTGGATAACTTGTAGTTTCAGTGTGTAAGGGGTTAATTCTGTGATAATGGCTTTAATTCTGTAACTCAGCTAAGTAAACTGTGTGAACCCACCGTACCTTGTCTGAATTTTGAAGACATACCAGAAAGAGATGCCACGTAAATGAGCCCTACATTGTTTAGCCACCATTTTTAAAACCATTGGGTCAAAAAAATTCGTTCTGGATTTAGGCTGAATTCCCAGACAAGATCGTAGGAGAATCCAGACTGACATTTGACAGTGAAGCGTACCACAAAAGACTCGTTTTCAGAATGATGGTTCCCAAGTAGTAAGTGAATCGCTGAAACGATAAAGTGATTGAGAAGTTTGTCTTGGCTGGTTCTGGAGATGAAAAAATCAAGAGGTGCAACAGTTCCTGGGACTGGATATTATTGGATATTATTTGCCCTTTGTAGTTTAGGACAGTGTTAACCTTGGCCGTTTTAAGAGGTCTGAACTTCAACTCTTTAGCTAAAGTTGGTATAGATCTCTTGAAGTGGCTAAGACTAAGAAATACTGGTTTAGGAGGTTGGAAATGAAGAACACACTACAAATACATCTTACTTTGTCTTTCTTAGTTGGATAAGAAAAGGGTTGCTTCATCCCAAGCTACGCAGGCCCTAGAATTGTGCCTTTACACACTATTTCGGTAGGAAATCATTTCCAGTGGGAAAGGGTTAGTCCCTCAATTCATCGGGGACATCCGATGAAGGCCTTGTCAAAAAGAAGGCAATTATATCTACCTTTTCAAGGATCTTTTTTCTTTTTTTTCTTTTTTGCTCTGGGGAAAAAAAGCTGTCCCTGTATAAAAATAGGATGTGATTGGGGAGGGGAAACGAATTTCCCAGATTCAATCTGCCAAGAGTTTAAGGTGCTGCCAATGCTCATAATTGTTTTACGATGGGGATCAGTTTGGATGCCGTGTTTGATGATACCTGGAAGCTACAGTGCTTTTTGTCTGGTTGGCTGGCTTGGGGGAAGATGGGTGTTTCAGAGAGAAGCAAGCTGTTCCTTTTTAGAGCTGGTGCAAGTAGTCCTCGAATTATAACTGTTCTTCTAACAACTGCTCAACGTTAAGACGGTGCTGAAAAAAGTGATTTATGACCAGTTTTTACCCTTAATGACCATCACTGTGTCCCTGCGGTCATGTGATCTAAATTTGGGCACTTGGCAACCAATATGCATTTACAAACAGCTGTAGCATCCTTACCTAGATCATGTGGTCACCCTTTGTGTCTTCTCCAGGGAGCTTCTGACAAGCAAAGTCAGTAGGGGAAACTGGGGTTCGCTGAACAACCGACTGTGTGATTCATTCCATCATGAAATTGGACGTGACTCATTTGAATGGGTGGCTTTGCTTATTTCTGCTGCATAGATTCTATTTGTGGCAAGCGTTATAGGAAGCCACTTTACAAAGCCAGTTGCAAGTTGTGGCATCTATTTTCTGATTCTCAAATGACCTGTAGGAGAAGGAGTGGCAGAACCTGGGGGTGGAATGAAAAGAGGACTCAGCCTAGAGCAGGGGTCTTCAAACTTGGCCATTTTGTGACTTGTGGACTTCAACTCCCAGAATCCCTCAGCCAGCAAAGCGTTGAAGTCCACAAGTCACAAAATTGCCAAGTTTGAAGACCCCTGGTAGAGTCTCTAAGTAGCCACAAATGGGTTAACCCTTACCTGGCACCAAAATAGTTCCGTGGATAGGCATGAGCAATAAATCACTTTAAATCAAAACGTCACCTGTGATCCTGGTCTTTCCTGCCTGACACTTCCTTTTTTTTCTCCTTCTGCTTCCCGCATCCATGTCAAAGCAATGCTTTTCCCATTAACTAAAGAAACCAGGAATCACTTAAGGCACTCAACAAACGTAGTTTACCTTCATAATGATGGGGTTTAGATTTCAGAAGAGAGGCCGTGTTCAAACCCACATCGGGCAATAGTGCTGGAGAATCTTGACCTAATGGAGACCGTTTTGAAGAAGGTGGACCAGATGTTTCTCTCTGATCCCTCCCACCAGTTAGAGCAGCTCAATAAAAGTGGAACAGCCTGTCCATTACAGTTATGAGGTAGGAGATGACCAGGCTGAGCCCAAGGAGGTGGTCAAACACATCAATTTGGAGTCACTACCTCCCAAAAGAGACCTAAAAGTCCAGCCCTCCTTGAAGTCCATTGACTCTTATCTGGTGCCCATTTGCCTTGACCATTAGTAGATCAGATTATTGGCTATAGGTTGCACGGAATAAACTTGTAGTGCTTTTGAACTCTATCCTGGCTCCTGATTTCTTGCATCTGACACGTAGTTGTAATGGTTATGTCACATGACCAACCTGCATTTATTACTTTATTGTGGTGGTGATTTGCTTGTTAAGGAAGCCAATGGTTCGCTATGGGCATGGTCTTCCTGAAAACCAGTTGTAAGTGCCGTGTTTTGGGCAAAACTGTCATAAAACACAGTCCTGTGACCACAGGTCACTGCAAATGGCTGTAAATGTGGCCATGTTGCTGAGCACTTCAAGTTCGGTCATGTGACCGTAGGGGTGGGGACTGAGTGTTGGAATATCAAATTTAGGTTGTAAGTCCCCTTTTTTCGGGTTGGTTGTTAACTTGGATCAGTCGTAAGTCGAGGACTACCTGTGTGAGGGTCAATTTCCTGAGGACAATTTGGATGGGCTGGGCAACCTTTGCGCACTGTTTCTTGATATTTATTTTAATTTTTTTTTTTGCCTTTGAGAGCTCAATGGCTGTTGCTCAAGTGGCATCGTAGACCATTTGTTTTCCTTTTTGGTGATGGGGGAGTTACAACATCCTGTAGTCTTTGTGCTTAAATATGCAAGCAACTGTACTGCTACAAAGCACAATCGGAGGGGGCTGCAGAAGCCATAAAATGGTATGAGGGCTCCAGGCTGTGGACTGCCCATCCTTTTTACAGCCCATTATTTTTAATACTGAACTTGGATTTTACTTCCCCCGCTTCCTTTCAAAAAAAAGCAGAAAGGCATTGCAAGTCTGATTTTTAATTCCCTAAGGGGAAATAAAAACAAATGCATGGACAGTACAGATTCCTACTATTTAAGCTTTAACTCTTTACTATAGCAGCGGAGAATCTATTGTTCAGCCAATCTTTGGGGGAGGGGAAACGAAGTTCCCACTTTTGCATTACTGATCACTTTGTTGTTTGCAAACCGCGGTTCTCTCGACTTGCAAAGGAGAGTCCTCACTTGAACGCCGAGCATTACTGGTTTCGTCTAAGGAGCAAAAGAATTAATTTTCACATAAAAGTTTTCTGCTCCTTTAAATACACACCATCTAGGAAATAAAAGGGCAGAGGACCTTAATCCTGGCCCCGAGTCCTTGGCAGCTTCTTATCTCTATGGTACGATTCAAAGGGTTTCCATACAATCGATCGATTGGCCCGTCTTGGCTTGTAGTGGCCTCCTGTGGACATTTTTCCACCACACCTTGGCACCGTCCTCCTCTCTCTTCCCCACCCCGATTCCCCAAGTCACTTTTTGCTCCCTGACTAACCCCTGTGGTGCTGTGTGAACCCAGCAGTACGGATGAGGCGCTATCCCTGGAGGACAAAGATCTGAGGGACCGGGAGAGGCGGATGGCCAATAATGCAAGGGAGAGGGTGCGCGTACGGGACATTAACGAGGCCTTTAAAGAGCTGGGACGCATGTGCCAGATGCACTTAAAAACAGACAAAGCACAGACCAAACTCATCATCCTTCAGCAAGCAGTACAAGTCATTCTAGGCTTGGAACAGCAAGTACGAGGTACGGCGCTAGGGGTGCCCCACCACCCTGAGGTCATTCTCTTGCATGGGTGGGAGGCTGTCTCTTTCCGGGATGTCCCCCCCCGCCACGTGCCTTTCTTCGCATGAGTGTCTTCTATGCCTGTTCCTTCTTCCATCCTTTGCTCGGGGGCGCTAAGCGGAGCGGTTTTGGTTGCAACGTCTCCTTCTTAGGTTTTGCTTTGCTTTACTGCTCTGTCAGCTGCACATGGACCACTGCGGGAATGGTCCTCAAAGGACTGAGGGTCATTCTGGGTCAAGAATGAAAGCTAAACGGGGGCCGTGACTCTTCAAGAGGTGGGAGTATGCAGAATCTAAGCCTATCCGTTTGGACTTGCTAACCAGAGCAGTGCTGCCTGCTTACGGACTGGCTGGTCACTAGGTGGCAGCAAAGCACGAGAATTATCTGGTTTCTCTTTGCTGCCATCTAGTGACCATCTGCCTTGATAACAGCCAAAATCTAGTAGTGGTAGCCTTACTGCAGCTCCCCCCACCCCACCAAACCCTGCTGTTTCCTTTGCTGGGATACTTTCTCTGACTTGAACAGCATGTATATTCAGCTTCTGTTTTTCTACTCTTATGCTTCTTGGGGAGGACAGCAGAAAGACTGTGGTCATTGCAAGATATTCTACCCCCACCTGGATTTTCTCCTCCTTCCCATGGCGCGTGTTTTTTTTTCTCTCCCTCTTTCTCCCAGAACGCAATCTGAACCCTAAAGCAGCTTGCTTGAAACGTCGCGAAGAAGAGAAAGTGTCTGGCGTGGTGGGGGATCCCCAGATGGCACTTTCGGCATCTCATGCAGGACTAGGAGATGGGCACAACCCCGTGGGACATATGTAAAGGTACTTTCTGCTGGGACTGGGGATGGGACTTTTCTTGAAAAATGGAATATGTAGCTCTTTCACGTGTGTGTGAATGAATGAATGAATGAATGTTTATTTATTTGCCACCCATCTTGCTGCAACGATAAAAACAATAAAAACACGAGAAAGAAATATTACTAATAACGGTACAAATACAAATTGTAATTAAAGAGGGAGAGGGAGCGGGCAGGATGCGCAGGGAAGTGAGATCTTCCATTGGCCCATCAACTACCCTCCAGTGTGATACTCCCCCATTGGGGATCCAAGCAGACTGGCAGAACCAGGTCTTCAGGCTTCTGCAGAAAGCCAGGAGGGTGGGAGCAGACATTGTCCTGGGAGGCAAGATGTCCCAGAGCAGGGGTCTCCAATCTTGACAACTTTAAGACTTGTGGACTTCAACTCCCAGAAGTCCACAAGTCTTGAAGTCCACAAGTCTTAAAGTTGCCAAGGTTGGAGACCCCTGTTCCAGAGGGCAGAAGCCATGACAGAGAAAGCTCTTCTCCAGCCAGAATTCCTTGACCGATGGGGTCCACAGCATGCCTCTTCTGCCAGCACGGGTGGGGCAGGCCAGTCCCATTGGGGTAAGATGATTCCTCAGATAACCTGGACCCCTGCCATGCAGGGGGAATGCATGTGTGTGTATTCCTTTCACATACAAGTTGTTCATGGCCTGATCCCTAATTGAGGAAGGAGGAAGAAGAGGGTAAAATCCACCAGGAATTTCTGCTATTGGACATCATTTCAGTCAACAGAAGATTTCCTCCAGGAAGGGTGGAACTGAAGGGTGGATCTAAGCCAGCAGGACCACAAAGTCCATGGGATGACCTGGCCACGTTCTTTTAGTCATAGTTGCCTCACTCACAGCATTGGAAAGCTTTATTTACCTTTGAAATTTTATAATCTGCTTTCCTGTAGGGAAGTTTTTGAAAAGGGACATCCATGCATCTTAAAAGTTGGCAAGGTTGGGAAACACAGGTTTAAATTAAAACAACTTCCCTAGGAATTAAAAAGAGAGCCAATTTGCTACAGTGGTTAAGGCTAGTCATAAAGCAGGAGAATGTGCATTCAAGTCTTCATTTTAGGCATAAAAGCCATCTGGGTGACTTTGGGCCACTCACCAGGAGACTGAGTTCTAGTCCTACCATAGGCATGGAAGCCGGCTAGGTGATTTTGGACCAGTCACTCTCTCTCAACACAACAGACCTCACAGGATTGTTGTCATGGAAAAAATACAAGGGGGGAAGCACATTTGCTACCTTGAGTTATTTGTAAAACTAAAAAGGCAGGACACAAATAAGTAAAATAATCAATAAATTACAGGTAGTCCTCGACTTACACTTCATTTAGTTCAAAATTACAACGGCACTGAAAAAAGGGACTTACGGCCATTTTTCATACTTATCACTGTTG
Source organism: Myanophis thanlyinensis (assembly GCA_017656035.1). Taxonomy (NCBI): domain Eukaryota; kingdom Metazoa; phylum Chordata; class Lepidosauria; order Squamata; family Homalopsidae; genus Myanophis; species Myanophis thanlyinensis. The sequence continues at coordinate 13,058 of JAEANM010016403.1, forward strand.
CAGTATCCCCACTGTCGCATGATCCAAATTCGGGATGCTTGGCGATTGACTCATACTTATGACGGTTGCAGTGTCCCAGGGTCATGTGATCCTTTCGTGACTTTTCTTGCAAGTAGAGTCATCTGGAAGGCAGATTCACACGTTATTAACTTAACATCTGCAGTGATTGGCTTAACAATTGTGGCAGGAAAGGTCATAACACGGGACAAAATTCACTTTTTATTTATT
>JAEANM010016404.1:0-13285 GCA_017656035.1 Myanophis thanlyinensis
ATAAATAAATCTGGGGCTTTGTAATATAGATATTCTTGCAATCCAATCATCTGATAGGGTAAGAAAATCCAATCATTTGATAGGGGTAAGGAATTAAATAATTGCTAAAGAAAAAGATTCAGCAACATTGGAGAATTCCAGGCAAAAAGTGGGAAATGAATGGCTATATTTGTTTTCACTAAATAATTCGTAGCACAACATGGAGGTGGAGGAAAGCCAGGAGGGTGCTTGTGACCACATGGTCAAGGTCCTGTTCATTGGTACATCTTATAGTATTAGTGCAAGTACAAAAATAGGATGCTTTGGTCATGTATTCCCAACTGCTATCTTGGCTTTTTGAATCCTCATCTGACAATTCAGTTTAGAAAGTACTTTATTTCAATGATAGGATAAAGCAAAAGATATATGTCATTGGAATTAACTAATTGATTTGCAGCCAGGTCACTGGTTTGAAGCAACTTACTCTAGTCTTTCAAAAATTAAATTCTTCTCCAATTATCTCATATTGAAAAGCTTTTACAAAGCCTGGATCTCAGTCCTAAATTCATTACATTTATTCTATTAAAAGGTAATTTAATTCTGAATTTAGGTCAAAGCTACTTGCTCAAATATTTTCTCTTCAAAGTCATGATAGAAATCCTCCTGGCTTCTTTTTACCATTAATAGGATGCCAGTCAGATATGAACTTAATAGTTTTCACTGAAATTCTAACTAATAATTTATAATAACTTTTTGATTCTTGGCATTAAAAATGAATAATGTTGTTCAGCATTTGTGCTTATGCTTTTATTTTTGATTTTCAGTCTGTAACTCAAGTTATGCGTGATGAAGATTGTCCTTCTATGATTATTCCAAGCCGGCCTTGTAAGTATCTGTGTATTTATGTTGTATTATGTTGTATAACAGTTAACATTGGCAGGTCAAATACTACAATTTATTCTCTTTTGAGATTTGAGACATTCTGATCTGAAGTTCAAGGACATAGTATAAGAAAAATTCTCGATTTACACCTTAGGTAAAGCATAGTTTGTTTTAATTATGATTTTTTGATACATATTATCCAACAATAAAATAGGGAGGACCAGAGATCTCTTCAAGAGAATTGGAGATATGAAGGGAACATTTCATACAAAGATGGGAATGATAAAGGTCAAAATGGCATGGAACTAACAGAGGCAGAAGAGATTAAGAAGAGGTGGCAAAATTACACAGAAGAACTATACAAGAACGAGTTGACATCCTGATAACCACGGTGGGGTGGCCATTGACCTTGAGCCAGACATCCTGGAATGTGAAGTCAAATGGGCCTTAGGAAGTCTGAGCAACAACAAAGCTAGTGAAGGTGACATATTCTATCTGCGCTATTCAAAATCTTAAAAGAGATGCAGTAAAAGTGTTGCACTCAATATGCCAGCAAATTTGGAAAACTCAACAGTGGCTATAGGACTGGAAAAGGTCAGTTTACATTCCAATCCAAAGAAGGGCAATGCCAAAGATGTTCAAACTACTGCTCCATTGCACTCATTTCACATGCTACCAAAGTTATGCTCAAAATCCTACAAGCTAGACTCCAGCAGTATGTGGACTGACAACTACCAGAAGTACTGGCAGGATTTCAAAGAGGCAAAGGAATTAGAGATCAAATTGCCAACATATGCTGGATCATGGAGAAAGCTAGGGACTTCCAGAAAAACATCTACTTCTGCTTCATTGATTATGCTAAAGCCTTTGATTGTGTGGATCACAACAAATTATGCCATTTTCTTAAAGAGATGGGAGTACAAGACCATCTTATTTGACTCTTGAGAAACCTATATACAAGTCAAGAAGCAACAGTGACAACTGGACACAGAACCACTGATTGGTTCAAAATTGAAAAAGGAGTTCAGCAAGGCTGTATACTATTGTCCTGCCTATTTAACTTATATGCAGAGAACATTATGAGAAGGGCTAGATGAATCACAAGTTGGAATTAAGATTGCCAGGAGAAATATCAACAACCTCAGATATGCAGATGATACCACTCTAATGGCAGAAAGTGAAGAGGAACTAAAGAGTCTTTTGATGCAGGTGAAGGAGGAGAGTGCAAAAGTTGGCTTGAAACTCAACATTAAGAAAACTAAGATCATGGTACCCAGACCTCTCAATTCCTGGCAAATAGAGGAGGAAGAAATGGAGGTAGTGACAGATTTTATTTTCCTGGGCTCCAAGATCACTGCAGATGGGGACCACAGCCAAGAAATTAAACAACACTTGCTCCTGGGGAGGAAAGCTATGGCAAAGTTAGACAACATACCAAAAAGCAGAGACATCACCTTGCAAACAAAAGTGAGTATAGTCAAGGCTATGGTTTTAGCAGTTGCAATGCTGTGAAAGTTGAACCATAAGAAAGACTGAATGCCAAAGAATTGAGGCCTTTGAACTATGATGCTAGAGAAGATTCCTGTGAGTCCCTTGGACCTCAAGGCAAAGAAACAAGTCGATCCTAGAGGAGATCAACACTGACTGCTCTTTAGAAGGTCATATCCTGAAGATGAAACTCAAATACTTTGGCCACCTGGAGTAGAGTCTAATGCTGGTAATGATTGAGGGCAAAAGAAGAATGGGATGGCAGAGAATAAGGTGGCTGGGTGGAGTTACTGAAGCAGTTGGCATGAGCTTAAATGGACTCTGAGGGATGATAAAGGACAGGAAGGCTTGGAGTAACGTTGTCCATGGGGTCACGATGAGTTGGACACAACTTCATGACTAACAATAAAATTACTCAATTATAAGCTTTAAATCATAGTTCACACATGAGTCATACACTGAATCCCAATAAATCAAGTATGACTTGAAGGAAGGAAGTCTAACTAAACTCAAGTGATATGTATATTTGTAGCAACTTTAAAATCTTCTTTAGTACAGTTAATTTGAAATCCTAGTGTTTCCCATTTTAAATCTTTCCTCCAGCTACAATATAATAAGACCACTTACGTACCCCAAGTACTAGCTAATTGTATCCTTGAATAAGGTACAATATACTGTACATGCATACAGACTTATTATGCTAGTCTCTTTTGAGCTATAAAATGGTGCTAAATTCATTTACTTCTTTCTTAATTTCTTTCCCCTTTTTACTCTAGTTTGATCAACATCCTTTTCCTTTTTGCAATGCTTCCTTTTGGATTCACAAGATGCTTCACAGCAGTGTGGATTGTTGGTTTTCCTTTAATGTGTTGTATATAATTAGTGCTCATATATCATGGTTTGTATCATGATGTGCAAACCCTGCCAGGAAACCCTATTTTTTTAAAACATGCTGAAGAATACGTAGATATGTGAATCCAGTGTCTATTCATGCTGTAGCTTGCCTATCAGTTGCAAAGAAGTCCGAAACTACAATAATTGCTGTGATGGAAAAAATGTAGTAATGTTTTGTCACAATTTTCAAATTTGATAATAGAGATACTGTAGATATTTACCAGGATATACCAAAATGTAGTATATTCCCATCTGTATGAAATAGAAGCAAATATTGCAGGAAAGTAGTAATGCAAAATTGATGCAGCTATGATCTCTCCACTTTTCCACACTAACAGTAAGAGAAATAATGTAGATTTGTAAATGAGATTGGAAAATTGTCTGTGTAAAATTGTACAATTTGTCTGTGTAAAATTGTACAAACTAGTAGTATTAGCAGATATATAAGAAGTAAAGAAGTAGTAGTAATCCATTCCAATTAACAAATGGAATATTGCTGGAAATAGGGAATTGTTTAAAATGATTGGGGCTTTTCTTTACAGTCACATATGGAACTTCTAAAAATGATTACGGTGATGGGTGATTTTTTTCAATAATTGAAAAAGCATATCACAATTCTAAAATAGTTAGGAAATATATTTAATCTTGACACTAGAAAGAAAATAAATTACAGAAAGGGCATCATATATGCTTATCAGGGTGCTTACTTTTCTAACACATCCTTTTTATTTCCTGGTAAAATATATTGGAAAATCCCATTGCAGGGTAAACCTCCTTGGAGTTAGCGTTAGGTGTCCATGAATTTGAAGAACAAAATGGACATTGCCAAAGGATTTGTAATGCCTCAGTATGCTTATGAGCAAGAGGGCTTTTTGAATTTGTCCTATCTATGTTTCCTGGTAAAAGGCATAATTTGGAGAGCAAAATGGACACCGCCAACAGATTCTAAGAGATAGATTCGTAGCTCCTCCTTAGGAGGGAGCAGATATTTTGAATCCACCTTATTTCAAATAAATAAGTTTCAAATAAAATACATGGAAAATTTCATCAGGATATTAAATGAAACAGATATTTAATTTAATTTTAATTTAATATATTATATTATTTATAAGTTACACACTATACTGTATAACACATACTGATTTAAACATACACAATTTCTTCTAATTATTGTAGTCATATTAGTCGTATTAAATCTAATATGATAAAATATAGTGTAATTTGATCTGTATTGTTTCATCTCAGTATGAATATGAATAAAACGACACATGACACTACAGATAACTTTTTGTTTCCACAGTTCTTAAGAGGTGCTTTCCTGATTTCTCCACTAAAAATGGGGTTCTGACTGTGGCCAACCAAACTACTTTCAAAGATGGAAGAGGAAAAACACGGAATGTAACAGATCTCAGGGAAGCAGCAAAGTATGGATAGTGTGTTTTTGTGTTTACCTGTGCAACTTTGCTTGACCAGTTGTCATATAAATGCACTGCCATGGATTTTTTTTACAATATTAAATCTCTATGTAGGAGAGAAATTTCATGATTTTGATTTCATTTGTTCCATGAGCAACTTTATATGTAAAATTATTTTGTTATCCATGTCTGGAAATTGAATCATGGCAACTGGACTTCTTTTTTTTATTTGTCTGAAACATTTACTTCTTATCCAAGTATCTTGGACTGATTCAGCCAAATAATGACATCATAGTTTGTCATTATGACTATTGTTTTATTTTTATCCTTTCTTTCTGTTCAAACAGGATATTAAAGACTGCTTAATAAAAGCAATACTTCATTCATTTGACCCAGGATTTTTCTCCTGCAGCAAAAGGGGGACGGGCTCATGATGAGGAAAATGGAAAAAGTTCCATTTTCCCCATCATGAGCATCATTGTAGAAGAGGTTGAACTGAGAAAAAGGGATTGGGCCAAAGACTCCCATTACTATGTATGGCTAAAACGGGTCTTGAACCTGCATTTCTTTGGTCCTTGTTGACATCTTAGTCACTGTAAAGACACTCAAGCATAAAAAATACAACCTTAAAAATAAACTCCAAAAGCTGCAAACGTTCCATCTTGCACAACCTTCAGAATGGTTAATTCAAACAAGCATCAGCCATAGTTGACTTTCAGATGACACAGCCATCTATAGTACTGAATCAGTACTGAAACCTTACAGATGCTTCCCTAGAACTGTGCTTCTATTATAACTAGTAATAGCAATGATGTTTATATATCCTATGGTGTTATTTTAATCGTTTGGAAATGTTAATAGTTTAATAGCATAATCTATAGTACTGTAATATATAGAAATATGTCTATTGAATATATATGGAATTAGAATCTAAATTTTTGCCTTTTCCATAAGATTTATATTTTCCTGTAGCTTATTATTCCTTTGGGCACAAACCTCAGTGTATATAGGTTTATTACTAGGGATGTCCCTGAATATTCCATTTTGTCCATTAATACTGTGAACAGAGTTATGACTTAATTTTTGTAATGATACAATGAACATATTACTTATAGTAAACTCTGTAGTTATTTGATTGACATAAGAGACAAATAGTCTGAAACTTGTTTTTCTTTCCCTTTTTAAAGTGGCATCAATAATGTTCTTGATGCAAGATCAGTTGGGATGAAGATATTTGAAGACTACGCAAGCTCTTGGTACTGGATTTTAATGTAAGTTCTTATTCATCAAAAGTCATGCCTTCAGCAAGTAAACAGTCATAGTGCATGCAAAGTGGGAATATAACATCTCTTCTTTGCTCTTATTCATTCTTTTGTGCTTTCTTTATTCAGTTTTTTTCTATAAATTGATTCTTTTATATTTCTAGTTGCTATTTGCTTCAGGTCTCAATGAAATTAGGGAAAACAATTGAAGTGCCATACTTTTTAGCCAGTATACAACACTGTAGGAGACTGCTTGCTCATTTTTTTAACTCTTGTATTTTTTGTTTTTTTGTTTTGTTTTACTCCCAGAGGGCTGTTTATTGCAATGGTAGTCAGCTTGCTCTTTCTTGTGCTTCTGAGATTCATAGCAGGAGTTCTCTTCTGGATTTTCATCTTTGGTGTAATTGGGATTATAGGCTATGGTAAGTGCCAAATGTTACATTCAGCTATCTAGAATTTTATTACTAATACTGAGATAAGCAGAACTGATAATCAGTTAATTCTACACCATCTCACACTTTGCCCATAAATGACTTAGTGTTGGGCCATTTTATTTGTCCTCTAGATCAGGGGTGTCAAATCTGATTACATTGTGGGCCATATCGTGATGTATCAGGATTGTTTTTGTCCTTGCAGAGCTTGGTAGGCATGGCCTACATGGGCCATATCTGGGCCGTGTGTTTAACACCCCTGCTCTAGATCCTCTCTTCCTATTACAAACTAGCTAATTGAATGTTAAATAGCCATGGTATGAACAGCAAACCCCACTGATGATGTTACCTAGTTAAGTAATGAAACATCTGTAAGAAAACAATCAAGCTCAGGGAGCACCAAGGATTCCACAGATTCTTCCTGCAACAGTGCAATACCTAGTACTAATACTTTACTACTGCTTAGGCCAAGGAAGAACACCTTAGTCTTCTACCTAGCATGCAGATGTTTGCTTGTTATGTAAGTGTGTTTTGTTATATTTAGAGTATAATATCACTATCTGGTTTTTGTTAGAAAGTGACCATTGGACTAAACAAATCTCTACTATTTTACTAATTTGGTTATTATATGTTGGCAAATTTATGATTTCTCCTTGTTCTTCCCTATTAAATACTGAAATATATTAACATGATAGATTGAACTCTTAGTTGGCAAGAAATGAGGTGTCTTACAACCATCCTCATCAAAACTATCCAACCTCACTAAATAACTAAGTAGGGCATAAGGTTGGTTTCTGTGGTAATTTTTTTTCCAAAAATGCATGTATGCTTTTTCTATAGATAGATAGACTAGTTATGTGGTTCATCACCTGTGACAATTTAATAACCTATTTCACTGCATATTGAGAAAGTGAATTTTTCTGCAGTTTCCTGATTCACAAACACCTGTACGGTTATCAAACATGACCCACATATCATATAAACGCTCTTATTTTGACAGCTGTCAGTGAAAAATATTCAATATTCTTCATGTTTAATGTTGCTCTCTGATAGAACATGAGTTTTTTTTTCCACCTGAAACATGAGAGAAAATGGTACTCCACCTTTCAAAAAGTTATTGGCGTGTTTCTTTTGAAATTTCAATTATTTGTGAAAACACTGATGACTGTTTGGAAGTCAGGAAGCTATTTTCTTCAAATAAGAGTTCCTATAGACATTGTATGGTTTGTTTTGCTTTCTATTTACTAACTAGATTTATAAAACAATTCATAGAGCAGTTCATCTCTGTTTGCCATAAAAAATGAAACATAATAAAATTTAAAAATAATGCAATAATTCATTTGAAATTCAGCACAACATAAGTATGCAAATGTTTGCCAGCATGCAGGTGTAACATATCATGAAGTTAAACAATTAAATGGAGCATTGAGAACAGGAACCAAAACCAAATCATGGGAACTGAAACTAATACATTCAAAATTTCTCTAAGAGCAAAATAATTCTAGTCTTTCACTACCAAAAATAGAGGTCCCTGGGTTTGTTTGTTTTTTTATTCAACAAGAACATATCAAATCAAAGGTTACTTCTGTAAAAATATCTATTTTTCTTTCTTATGCCATTCATTCATGATTGATAAGCATATAAAAGTACTTTTTATCATGCATACATATCAGAAGAAGGCTTCTTTCTACCAGATGTTAGGTCCCAAGTCAAGCATATAGTTTGTAGCTTTTATGTTTGATCTGGCATCTTTCTGCCAAGACGTTCTTTTTGGTTTTTGAAACAAACCACAGTATAGATTATCTAAAGTATGTAAATTGTTTTATGATTCTATTTTTTTCTTTTTCAAAGGTATCTGGCATTGCTATTGGGAATATCATCGCCTTCATGGAATACCTGGTTCTGACCTTACCATCTATGATATTGGATTCCAAACAGATTTCAGGGTCTATCTGCAACTGAGGCAAACATGGTTAGCATTTAGTAAGTGAATTTTTGAGAAACCTGTATTTTGAGACACCTGCTTAATATTAACCTGAGTAAACAGCTTCTTTGATGATTGAATGGCACCAAATTCAACATATTCCATGGTAAGCTATGATATGTTTAAACATGGGTTGACAAATAAGCTACAGTCGGATGAGTTCATCTAGCACAGTGATGGCGAATCTTTTAGACACTGAGTGCCCAAACTGCATGCGCATGCAGCCCAAACTACAAGGTGCATAGTTTGGGCACATCCCAAATTGCAAGGCGCCCACCTGCATGCACAATGGAAACCCAAAGACTAGCTGGCCAGCAGGAGGTGGGGCATCCCAACACTGGCAGCTCTGCAAGAGGTGAGATCTTTGTCTTCATGAGCTCCTGTTTCGTTGTTTGCAGGGAAACTTTTGTTCCCTGAAAATGATGGCAACAAATGCCATGGAGAAATGCGTGGAGCTGAGCTGGGGTGATGGCGCACGTGCCCATAGAAAGGATTCTGTGTATCACCTCTGGCATGCATGGCATAGGTTCCCCACCACTTGAAATTTAAAAAGATCAAGGGTACATTGACTTAGTACAATATGCAACCCTACTCACTAAAAACCAGATTTCCTAAATGTCTTGTTTGTCTAATTTTACTGCGGTTATATCCCACTACAATTTGAATTGATTCTCAGAGGCTTACATGATATAAAGAAGTCAAGTCAAGTAGGTTTTATTGTCATTTCAACAATATACAATACAGTACACAGTGAAACAAAGCAACATTTCCCCAGGACCAAGGTGCTACATCAGACAACATAGATAAAAAGGAAAAAGAGCAGGACACAGAACTACACATAGCTCTAAATCTAAGAACTTAGAGTGGGAAAAAGCTAAATACACAAGTATTTATGGTTCCAGTTTCTTTGTGTTGAGGAGTCTGATGGCTTGTGGAAAGAAACTGTTAATCTGTTTGTGCGGACCTGAATGCTTCTGTACCTCTTTCCAGATGGCAGGAGAGTAAAGAACATGTATGAGAGGTGTGTGTGGTCAGCCACAATATTTCTGGCTTTACAGATGCAGCGTGTGGTGTAAACGTTCATGACAGAGGGAAGAACAACCCCGATGATCTTCTCTGCCATCCTCACTATTCGCTGTAGGGCAAAGGTGAAATTCAGCAGCTTCTATCACATTCACTAGAACCAGTAGTACATTTTCTAAACAGTTTGGAGAACTGGTTGTTAGAAGAAATCTCCTTTTGTTTGTTTTTTTCAACTTTACAGGGTTAATCCTATAAGGAAAGCAGGAAAAAAATCCATTCTGGTGTTTTTAGCCTAATCTTTATTGCCCTGCTTACAGAAATTGCCCATCAGTCACATGATCCCCCCCAGCCACATCCACTAACCCGCACCCACAGAATCAGTAGTAAAAAAAAATTGAATTCCACCACTGCTGTAGGATCTTGCGATCCGAAACGGTGCAATTCCCAAACCAGGTGGTGATGCAGCTGCTCAGGGTGCTCTCAATGGTGCCTCTGTAGAAGGTTGTGAGGATGTGTGGTGGAAACTGTGCCTTCCTCAGTTTCCTCAGAAAGTAAAGATGCTGCTGCTTGTTATGGAACCAGTGTTGAGGGACCAGGTAAGATTCTCTGCCAGGTGAACACCAAGGAATTTGGTGTTCTCTACAATCTCCACAGAGGAGCCATTGATGTTCAGTGGGGAGCGGTCGTGTTGTGTCCTCCTGAAGTCAACAACCATCTCTTTTGTTTTGTCTACATTCAGAGACAGGTTGTTAGCTTTACACCAGATCGTTAACTTCTCCACCTCCTGTCTGTATGCTATCTTGTCATTCTTGCTGATAAGACCCACCACAGTCGTGCCATCAGCGAACTTTATGATGTGATTTGAACTGTACGTTGCTACACAGTTGTGTGTCAGCAGGGTGAACAACAAGGGACTGAGCACACAGCACTGAGGAGCTCCCGTGCTCAGTATGATGGTGTTAGAACAGTTGTTCACAATCTGGACTGTCTGAGGTCTTCTAGTCAAAAAGTCCAGGATCCAGTTACAGAGGGAGGTGTTCAGCCCAACAGGTGTTGGGGAATGATAGTGTTGAATGCTGAACTAAAGTCTATGAACAGCATTGTATGAGTCTTTGTTTTCTAGGTGAGTGAGAGTTAGATGGAGTGTAGTGGAGATGGCATCATCGGAGCGATTCGAGGGGTATGCAAACTGCAATGGATCCAATGTTACAGGCAGCAGGGTCTTTATGTGCCTCATGACGAGCCTCTTGAAGCACTTCATGATGATGGGAGAAAGTGCAACAGGACGGTAGTTATTGAGACAGGACACTGATGGTTTCTTTGTCATCGGGACGATGGTCATTGTCTTGAAGCACTTTGGGACAACAGTGGTGCTCAGAGATGTTGTAGATGTCAGTGAAAACATTTGCCAATTGGTCTGCACATCCTCTGAGCACTCTGCCAGGAATATTGTCTGGTCCCACAGCTTTCCATAGGTTAACTCTGCTTAGAGCTTTCCTCATATCAGTAGTGGAGAGACAAAGTATCTGGTCATTGGAAGGAGGTGTGGTCTTCTTCGCTGTCACATTGTTCTGTACTTCAAAATGGGCGTAGAAGCTGTTCAACACATCTGGAAGTGAGCCATCACTCTCATAGGCAGGTGGTGATGTTCTGTAATTAGTGATGTCTTGGATGCCCTGCCACATACGCTATGTGTCACTATTGTTTGTGAAGTGTTGGTGGATGCTCTGGGCATGTGCACACTTTGCTTTTCTGATGGCCTGGGGCAGATTGACTCTCTCTGTTCTTAGGGCTGCTTTATCACCTGCCCTGAATGCAGAATGTCAGGTTTTCAGTAGAGCATGCACCTCTCCAGTTATTTATCCATAGTACAAATTGAACATTAAAATGCCATAGAATCACACCTCCATCTCAGCTCCAATATTAGTAAAAAATAACAAAGTTAAAAGATGGCCAAGTCTAATTAGAAAGCTTTCTGGAGCAACTCTGGCTTCAGGATTTTCTTGAATGTTATCAGAGATAAAGTTGGTCTTGTCTCCGTTAGGAGCTTGTTCTAGAGAACCAACACAATACTTGTAAAGCATTGGCTTCCATCCTTAGCTTCTTTTATTCCACAAAGTTGAGAACTAGGAGTATGTTACTCCTAAATGCCCTAATATTTTAGGTGCTTTTGTTTGGAAAAAATCATCCTGCAATGTCTCAGGTGCCAAAGTAGAAAGAACTGTACAGGTCAATGTCACTTTAAATTACATCTAGAAGTCAGTTGGAAACTAATTCATAACCCACAGCATAGCTGTAATGTGTTCCCAAGGTTGGGCACTGGTTAGCATATACTTTAGGCTGTTACATTCTGGACTAATAGTTACTTCTGATTTCTCTTTAAATGTAGTTCCATGCAGAGTGCATTGTAGCTATCTAACTGGTGTTAGTCAGAGAAAGAGTTAATTGTTCCCAGGTTTTCTGGCTCCATGTAATACTGCATCTGGTGCATCAGCTGGAACTGGGCAATAACTTCTCTAGCTACGACTGTATTTGCTGTTTCTGCAAGGAGCTGTTAGTTCAGAAGGGCCCTCTTGTTCCTTTGGGAGCAGTACTTGCTCATCAAGAAATAACATTGGGATCAACAGTTATCCTTTTTGAACAAGCACGACCTCTACTTTCTTGAATTCAGCTTTAACCCATTCTGACCTCTCAACACCCTGGAAACCTGCAAACCCTTAGAGCAGGGGTTGGGAACCTTGGCTCTTTCATGAGTCATGGACTTCAACTCCCAGAATTCCTGAAGCCAGCATGGCTGGCTCAGGAATTCTGGGAGTTGAAGTCCATGAGTCATGAAAGAGCCAAGGTTCCCGACCCCTGCCTTAGAGCATTAATGTCATCTCTGGCGCAGGCAAGGTAGTGTTACAAACTCTGTTATTGTCAGTGTACTAATAATATTGCACCCCAAAATGTCTGATGAACTCACATAGCAGCTTCAGCTAGAGTATGTTCATGACATCTGGAAATTATGGGATGTGTGGTCTGACATATCTATATGTCTCCAAATTGTAGATGCTTGCTCTGAAATATGCTTTCAGGCTATGCAAGATGCAGCCAAAATGTTGCCTTTACTTGTTGTAAAGTGAATGAATGAATAAGAGAATACATGATAAAACATAGCTCATGCTAAGTTGCACGTGTGCTGGTAGGAAACATGGGAATAGGTTGGAATTAGGATAAGTAGTATAAATCACACTGAAACACAGTTCAAAGTATTATATTTTACTGCCCCATATCAATAAATAAGTTTCTTAAAAACACATTACATGTGTTCATTTAGCCTACAGGCAAAATCAAATTGTAAAGTCTCCCTAGGTTTTTCCTGCTCTGGAGACAATAATATTGTATTCCAAAATGTCTGGTCGATCAAGACTTAAAATGAATAGAACTTAGAAATAATCCCTATTATGTTCAATAAAACTCAATGTGAGTTTTCTTGCTTGTGATGAAGTGGATTGTTCCTTTGTTGTTTTTACCCGGTTGCTTTCTGAAAAAGAAAAAGAAAAGACATAAGATTTCAATGTCATTTCTCATTCGCAAAATATCTGAATCTTGTCAAAAGCCATACTGGAATTCTAAATGGCTAATTTCAAGTAAATATCAGTACAGAAAGTACAGAAGTAAATATCAGAACATAAAAAAATAACTGAAATCCAGGCTGCTGATAATCATTAAAAAGTTATTATCCTGGAGCGATAATGATAAGCACTGAGATACATAAATAAGGGAACAAAATCAGATACATATAATTATTTATTTATTTATTTAATTTATATACCGCCCCCTCTCCCGCAGGACTCGGGGCGGTTCCCAGCCAATAAAAACAGACATCATCAATACAATAATACAGTTAAGAAGCAATTAAAATAATTAAACAATGGCCAACAC
>JAEANM010016405.1:0-13284 GCA_017656035.1 Myanophis thanlyinensis
GTTTCCCTCTTCGGGTTGAACTCTCCCCCTGGGAATGGGGTGGTCGCGTGGCTTGTTGTGGGTGCTGCAGCGGCGGTAGACATCTTCGGTGTTCGATGATGATCGGGGTTCACGCGTGGTTCCTCAGGATCCCATCCTCGTCGCCAGTGTTCTGTCCCCGATTGACCAGACCCGACAAGAACGACACGGAGGCGATGGTCTGGTTAAGCTACTTTAATTCCGGCACGGATAGACCACGAGGATCTATCCGGCCGCTGGAGTCAAGTAGGTTCAGAAGAGATCGAAGATCCCGAAGCAAGAGAGAGAGCAAAGGCAAGCCGCGGCTTTTATAATTGCCGCGGCTTCAGAATCCCTGAATTCCTATTGGCTGATGCAACAGCCAATAGGATTCGCCCTGTTGTCCGGAATGCTGCAGCGAAGTGCGCATGCGCGATACTCTACAGTTGGGGGCCAATATGCTGATTCTTTAAACTGTTTTGAGAGGGCTGTAAAAGCACTGTCTAAGTGCTATTGCTATAGTAGGGAGTTTCTAATAAAGAAACCTCAAACATGTCTAATCACAAATACTACTAATTCAGTGGGACTCACTTCCCCACAGGTTAGGGCAGTAGTCTTAAGTACTTATCAGGATCTACTGAATGGGCAATGGATTATATTTGGCTTGGAGTTACAGAACTGTTTCAGTTTCCATATCACACTGGCTATAATGATATCGCTTTCTTCCCTCTGTGTGAGGAATTCACTTTCTAGGGATTTTTTTTGGTCTTTGTTCCCAGTGTCAGGGCTCCGAATGTCAGTAGAAGGAAAAGCCAGACACAGTATCAAACAAACCATGATGTTCTTTACTTCTTCTCTGCATGATTGGTATAAATTGAATTACATAAATGAAATTTAGTCAGTGCTGCCACCTAGTGTTCCCACCACCATATATATGTGCTCCTAGTGCCCGCGCACACGCCCCCACCCCATGCTACTCCACCCCCATGCCTTGCAGCATCCTTTGGCTCAGCTTCTTGCCCAGCCCCATGTCAGCTAGTCCAATTATGCTCTTCCTCATTGGTTAGTTGCAAACCAGCATTCAGCCATCAACTGCCGGCTTCTCAAGATTTGTAGGAGGCAAGCAGGCTGAGCAGCAACCCATGGATGGCTTCCCCACCCCATCCTGAAGGTTAGCCTCAGAACTGACACCCAGTCTGTACTGACACCCAGTCTGTACCAAATTAGAGAATGGCCCTGAAGGACAATAGGAAGAGTTGCTGCCAAGGCAGTGGTCAGATAAGAGGTGCTTGAGCCTGTCCCATGAAAATATCCTGAGAAAACATTTCAGACAAATCCATCCCTAGTTCACATGAAGATAAAGTGAGCAAAGGGAAGCATATTGAGACTTGCAAGAGTGATGCCAGCCCAACAAGATAGATGTTTGAATGTTTGATGTCTGGATGTTTGAGATTCCTTGAGAATAAAAAATGGATGGAGAGAAAGAAAGAAAGAAAGAAAGAAAGAAAGAAAGAGAAGGGGGGAGAGACAGACTTGGGAAATGAAAAAAGTCAAATGGAAATACTCAATATATATACTATAATGCAATACAGTACACAAACAATTTGGGATTCACCTCTACATTAATGCTTGCTCTTCTTGGCCACTTTACTGAAAAGTAATATATCTGATTCTTTGGGTACATACCTAGTGTAATCTAGATCCTTGGTGAAATAGAGATAGCTCAACTATTTCATCAGAAGTCAAGTTTTTCAAACGATTACAGGTATGCTGGCCTTTAAAACATCCAAAAAGCAACTTTAATGGAGTGGAATGTCTCTGCATGGCACTTACATATAATTGCACATTTATCAATACACTTCCAAAACCAGCAAGCGAGATGTGGCCTAGCCCAAGGCTTTTTTTGGTATTCCACCAAAAATGCCTGACAGCAAACATCCCACTAAGATACTTTGGATTTAAGCAGATATTCCATGTGGCACTAAAAAAATATAGACTAATGCTCTATAAATCCTAACTGTTCACTGCCATGTCACAGAACACAAAATCTGCTGCCTCTAGGGATAGTTCAAAATGCGATACAGGCTTAGCATGCTTCTCTGCACAGAAGCCTACAAAGATCTACTGAGATGGATTGGCATTAAGTATGTGTTCTATTTCATATAGAAATTTCTGTCATTGCAGTTTGAGGTTAGCACACTTTGCTGTTTCTTATTTTAACCATTTTTCTCTACCTTGGTGCTCAACAGCACTTCGAATGCCCTGACCTTCGTGTACCAAACACATCATTTGATGTAAGGTTCGGAAGAAGCATGGGATTGCTCAGACTTCAACAAACTAATCGGTTTTGACAAGTGATTTTCCCCTCAAATATGTTTCAAACTTCCCCTATATAGGTCCCTGAGTCACTCCAACAGATTTAATTTGTCTTGAAAAACAAATGCGTTAAACTCATGAGCCATTCAGTTTGTAAAGATTGTAAGCAGTAGATTGATTACTTTTCTGCGTGCCTGCTCTATAGGATGTGCCTACGAAAAGGTAAGAAACACTTAGCCAGCAGAAATACATAGCTCTTACATGATGGAAAATTAACCTCGGATCAGTTTTCTTCTGCTGATTCGATGTATCCTTGTTACCTAATTTGTTCAAAATGTCCATGTGAATCATCCGGATGCCATGGGCACCACATTTATGGTTCTTTTTGAATGAATAAGCAATATGTGAAAACTGTATTTCTTTGGTCCCTAAAGCCGGGGCCTCCAACCTTGGCAACTTAAGATTTGTGGACTTCAATTCCCAGAATTCCTCAGCCAGCTGAGGAATTCTGGGAGTTGAAGTCCACAAGTCTTAAAGTTGCCAAGGTTGGAGACCCCTGCCCTAAAGGACATTTCAGGAACTGTAGGGCATTTCAGATCCCTGCTTTGAAGCTGGAGAAAAAGCTTAAACCTCGGAGAGACAATTGTGATGCCTGAGACTGATTCCCACATGAATCAATTTCTTCTTCTTTTTTTTTTGGTAATCCTCAGACTTGGAAAGATTTATTCTGCAGTGCTGAAAGACCGGGAGGCATGATGGCAGAGTTTTATATCCACTAAATCCAAAGGGCTCTTTCCCACTATGAAATTCTCACTAATCAGTAGCTTTTCTATCCTTGCCATAAGGGTTTACTTTGATGAGGTAAGAATTTCTTTTTGAAAAACGAGTGAGTCAAGAGTGGGAGAAAAACAGAACAGCAAACATCTTCTCTCTCATGATTCTACCTTGCCAGCAAGAATCAAATGTTTGCTTTCCGCGTTTTGTGTCTGCGCTCATGTTTTCTTGCAAGGCAGGGTTATCATATAGACTCATAGGGCTGGAGGGGAGCTTGGCAGCCCAGGCTGGGTGTCTGGTACTCCCACAATAGCAATAGCACTTAGACTTATATACCACTTTGTAGTGCTTTACAGCCCTCTC
This sequence comes from Myanophis thanlyinensis, assembly GCA_017656035.1. Taxonomy (NCBI): domain Eukaryota; kingdom Metazoa; phylum Chordata; class Lepidosauria; order Squamata; family Homalopsidae; genus Myanophis; species Myanophis thanlyinensis. The sequence continues at coordinate 3,451 of JAEANM010016405.1, forward strand.
TAAGCGGTTTACAGAGTCAGCATATTGCCCCCAACAATCTGGGTCCTCATTTTACCCGCCTCTGAAGGATGGAAGGCTGAGTCATCCTTGAGCCTGGTGGGATTTAAACTGCCAAACTGCAGTCAGCCGACAGTCAGCAGAAGAGATGTAGCCTTCAGTACTGCACTCTAACCACTGCGCCACCGAGGCACAATTAAAGACTTTAAATGTCTAAACGTATGTTCTCCCCTTATCTGGGAGCATGGATTTGCTATCTTCCAAATTCCGGCTGAGCTGCCTGAAAAGATGGTAAGCCTGTGCCCAAGTTCATTTGCATGGATGCTGCTGTATTGAGGAAATCCTTTCTGTAAAATGGTTCCTATGTATTTAAGGCCCAGTCCAAAACTTTTCTTTCTGGCTGTATATCTGAATTAGATCTTCTCCTTCTAAAAGCAAAAATATGAATGAAAGACAGGCTGGACTTGAATCAACCCCATTGGTTGGATCTGGTGCTGCGTTAATCTTCTATTTCAAGCCAAACAACTGGGCCAATGAATAAAAGACTTAGACAAGAGGGGGCCTCAAAGTATGAAATGTAGATATTATTACTCATTTAATACAGTTTGTATTGAACACAGCCTTGAAATATTTCGGAATGTTTTCTGCCACATTGGTATCGTGGTAATTGGAGACACAGCACTGTTTAATTGGTGCATTCTGTGGTATAAATGGTGGGGGATCGAAGATCTACTTAGGAATTATGGAAGGATTTGGACTCTTATTATGGCAAAGTGGTTTGCCTGTGGCTTGTATAGCACGATTTTGTAATACGAACAATGTACAAATACACAGACATACTAATAATTCTATTCAGTGTTTGGTAATGTGAAAGGAGAAAAATATTTCAGCATCACTGCTCAGGAACTTTTGAAATACTTGTTATGGAAACTTTTAGAATTTCAGTCTATTTAGAATTTCAAAGGGAGGAAGATCAGAGGAGTTGAAACCATCATTTGAGGAGTATCTCACAATATTAAGTCAAGATAAATGGTGGTCTTTTGTGCAATAAAGAATGGAAAGTATTTTCCTCCCAGAAGACATTCCTGGAGAAGAATATTCACATATGGAAATGATTTCCTAAACATTTTGCAATATGAAACAAAAAGAAAGAAAGAAAGAAAAACAGGCCAAACATTTTGATCCTAGAGATTGAATTCCAACTGATCACTCTGGCATTCCCACTTGATGGAAACTTCATTTGAGCAATGGTACTTTAATCTGGGGACCTACAAATTTATTTTTTCACCCCATCGATTGTAGTTTATAATCCTAATGGTGTTAGAGAGAAGAATGACAAATTGTTATTGCTTATACAGTGCATAATATTAAACAAAGCAAGCACTGGGCAGAAACTAAACCAGGCAGGCCTCCAACAGACTTGCTTATAATGTGACATGGGCAGATAAGCTGGAAGGGAAAGCATGTGGTTTGTATAGAAGAGATTGCAGATTTGTTGACCACAATCTCTAGGGAAGGTTGGGAACCTCCCAAGAGACATCCTGAAAAACCATTACAACTCATAAAGACAGAGCGGAGCTACCTCTGCTCTGTAGTTTCTTTCATTTTCTTTGTTGTATTAACTCTGTAGAGATGGAGTTTTGGTGAAGGTACTCCTTGGCCATATTATCTGGGACTCCTTTGGGCTTCTAAACTGTATGAAAATAGACAGGTGCTGTACTAGCTGATAGGAGAACAACTAGCGAGGTGGCCACTTGGATCCAGGACGATTGTTCAGAATCTACAACTGGTCCAAAATATAGCGTACTGCTTACTCACTGACTTCTGATGCTGGGGCATTGTCAATGCCTCTCTGCAGAAGGGGAAATTACTAGCTGTCTTGATGGAGATTGTGGGCAGGATAACTTCTGAAGAGGTCATCCCTGGATCTGGCTGTTTTCATTAACTATAATCCAGTCTTTTAACCTGCTTTTTTTTTTTTTTTAAATGGAGGCTTATTGAAACTGTGATGGTGGACTAACCCCAGAAGAAGTGGATTATTTGGATATTTTTCAGTCAGGGTTCAGATCCAAGTATAGGGCTCAGTGGGCTTAGCCATTCTCTTGGGTGACCTGTGTAGGGGCCTGAATAGGGGTAGTATGTTCCTTCTGGTTCTGTTGGACCTCTCAGTTTGGGGCAGCATCTCTGGGGAAGATGGTCAGATCGAGCCCAGCATGCTTGCCTTCAAACACCCATCATCACAGATGGCTGCTTCTTTTCTTCTGCCCAGCAAAGTCACTACCAACATCTGCCTATTCCCTGCTTCAACAAAGAGGACATTTTCCCTTTATGACAAGTGAAAGGGACTCTGAACTGAGCCAAGCCATGGCATGGATTAAGTTGGTGAGGATGCAAAAGGATTTTTAGGTGACTTAATGACATTGATTTTCTATGCTTGCTAAAACCGTGAATCCACTGGCTTTCTAAATAATAAAATGTTGCATGTTCAAATTGCTTTCATTACAGCATGTGTCATAATTTTGAAAACAGCATCAATATTTGCTTAATTTGCGGATCGAAACAATACCTTCCATATGGAGCAGGGGGTGAGTGAAGGCAGTTCTTCTGCTTTAATTGTTATTTTAAGAGTAAAGCAAGGTCTGCTGCTTGAGTGAAACGTCCAAAAGGCATCAGAACTGACAGGAATGGGTCTGTCTCTTAATCTGTGTTTATGAAATCAGTGCCGGTTAATGGAAGACGCTAACCAGGCATTTCCTATTGGTACCTTAAAAAAAATCCTCTTCCCCTTCTCTCCTCCCCTCTTTCCCTCCCCATATCCTCACGAAAACAGAAAGCAGAGGCATCTGACATATGACCAGATGAGTTTTTGTTTTGCCTTGTGCGAAAGAAGGATGAGCATAACCAAGCTAATGCACACTTCCTCTTCAGCTGGCTGCCAGCTAGTCATCTTGATGATACTCTGATTTCCTGTTCTAACACTGGCAATGAAAAGCAAGTTTTTAGGGAGGGCTTCTCCTTGAATGGAGAAAGTAGTAGGAAAGAAGAGTGTTCGACCCACAGTGGGGAAGGCATCACCCTCAAATCAGAGGTGAAATTCAGCAGCTTCTATCAAGTTCGCTAGAACAGGTAGCAAATTTTCTAAGCACTTTGGAGAACCAGTTGTTAGAAGAAATCTCCTTTTGTTTTTTTTCCACTTTACAGGGTTAATCCTGTAAGGACGGCAGGAAAGAAATATTCTGGTGTTGTTTCTAGCCTAATCTTTATTGCCCTGCTGACAGAAACTGCCCACCTAGTCACATGACCCCTTCAGCCACGCCCACCAAGCCACGCCCACAGAACCGGTAGTAAAAAAAATTGAATTCCACCACTGCCTCAGATGATTTGCTGTGTTGCAAAACATTCCAGCTTGAGGACTTTATATGTTGCTGAAATGTAATTCTAGATTTGCTGTTGCTAAGGGATCTAAGATTAGGGATTTAAGATTAGGAGTAAAGGCGAGTGTCTTGATACCCCATCAGAGTATTTTCCCATTTAGTTGATGCAATCCTAAGTAACTCGTCTACAAACAGAGCTTGGCCTGTTCCTAGCAGAGGGAAGTTTCAGCTGTTTCAGCAGGAAGGGGTTCATCTCCTCCCGCCCAAAAGAGGTGTGCCTCCAACCCGCCTGTGACTAAGTAACTTTTGGCTAGATGGGTACTCTATACTTAACTTGGGTGGGCAATGGTGACGGTGGAGACATTAATTACTGCATCTCATGATGCTACATTTCTGAGGTAGCTCTCTTGTTAGACATACCATATTACATTTGCAAAAGAAAAAAATATCCAGATGACTGTTAGGTAGTAGCAAAGAATGACTAATTGTACTTCTTTTGTTCCTGTCTAACAACTGTCTGGAGTTTTGCTGCCCCAATATGTAAGCTCAAGTGTTTGTAAACTCTAACTGGAGGTGAATGGGAGATTAGGTAGAACTAAGAGAGATTGTTGCTGGAACCCTAAAGAATTGTGCCAGTCATGTATAAACAATCTAAGCGTCATATATTATTACTAAGTCAAAGCCAAATAAGGGCTGCCACAAAGAAAAGGGGATCAACCTATTTTCCAAAGCACCAGAAGGCAAGGCAAGAAGCAATGGTTGGAAAGTAACCAAGGAGAGTCCCAAAGGTGCTTTTTCAAGAGGTAATTGGACATTCTGGTTTTTCTTTGAAGATGTTTCGCTTCTCATCCAAGAAGGTTCTTCAGCTCTGAAGAAGCTTCTTGGATGAGAAGCGAAATGTCTTCAGAGAAAAATGAGAAAGTCCAATTGCCTCTTGAAAAAGCACCTTTGGGAGAACCATGACCTGGATGACTGAGAATCTCCATAGACATCTAACCAAGGAGAGAAGCAATCTAGAACCAAAGAGAAATTTCTTGAAAGTGAAAACAATTTACCAGTTAAATGGCTGGCCTTCAGAAGTTGTGGGTGCTCCATCACTGGAGGCTTTCAAAAAGAGATCGGACAGTCATTTGTTTGAAATAATATGGGGTCTCCTACTTGAGCAGGGGATTGGACTAGAAGACCTCCAAAGACCCTTTCAACTCTTATTCTGTTAGCATTATGATTTGGTGAGGCTTACCATACCTGAGCTGCAATTATACCGATGGCCACCAGATGGTAGCAAATAAGTACGAAAAACATCTAGTCTTCTCCATTCCCCCCCCCCCCCCCTTCCTCCAGTTCAGGTAGGTAGACCTTGCTTAATCTTAAAATGAGGCAGCCGACTTCCAGAAGTCAAGGGAGCAATTCAGCCATCTGGCCTTTTGGAAAGCATCAAGAAGCCTTTGGAGCATGTGGGTGGGGATACTGGAGGTGACAGGTCCATTTCTTAGGCTTTTGGAGTGTGTTAAGGGTAGAGATGGAAACAGGAGATCCGCAGAGACAAAAGACACCCGTTTCCACTCTTACAATGGTCCCAGCAAATTTAATACTAATATGGCGTAATTCTGGCAGGGGTGGATGGGACGTAATAAAAATGAAAATCAGAGTGGATACTGAAGCTTTTCAGAGGTTTCTTTGTTCTAGTCACACTGTTGTTGATTTGGGATTTTTGTGGGGAGGGGAAGAAGAATAAAATTCTACCCCCCCCCCCCCAAATTAAGTCTTTTGGTAATATGTTTTAGCAGTGCAATCTCAAGATGTTGGTGGACAGCAAATGAAATGCCAGTGCCCAGGCCAACCATAATTTTAAGGCTCTTGGATGCTCCCTGTCTGCTTTCCAAAGCAAAGATTTCTTTACCCAAACTAGGGAACATCATTAGTGCATCGTAGAGCACCAAGGACACCTCATTTCAACCCTGAGCTACAAATGTTCTCCTTTATCCAACCACAGATTTCCCGTATCTGATGTTGAGGGATGTGGCTTCTAATGTTTCTAGGAAAAATACAACAGTAAGAAAGGTGAAGAATTCATATTGGGCAATTTCTCCCCAGTATTTTGACCACTACATGAAACCAAGCATTTAAGAGGCAGACTGTTCCCCCCCCCCCCAAAATAAAAATTATATTTTGAGTACTAGTCATATCTATCCTTCGGTAAGAAGTAGATACCTATGTGCTAATTTTATCTTTAAAACCTTGTTTGGTATAGACAGTAAAAGGCTTTGTGTGGGAGCAGGAGAGACAGATAATAGGCTATTTCCCAGTTGCCAAGCCAACACATGTGATAAAAATACATGTTCCCTTACTTTTAAAAGTTTCAAAACTATTCTGTTTCTTAAGGATAGTCTTTAATACCAAGTTTCGTGTGTATGTAAGAAGCAAAATAATTATTGTAGTCTGTATAAATGTCTTGGTAATTCTAGGCCTTGATAATTCTAATGTTATGCTTGATGCCATTAACATAATGCTTAATTAGATAAGTGTTCATGCCTTTTATGCAAATATGGCCAGTTAAGAATCACTCTGCCAAAGAAATGAATATATAAGTTTGATGAGAAATTTGTGAGTGACATATTCTGAACTGGAAATAAACACGAAGATCCTCTCCGTATGCAAACATGAGCCGTTAATTTTAGCAGCCATGTCCATGTCCAAATGAGAAGAAAATATGATTTTCAAAATGAAGCAATTGGATAATCAGTAGTCTTATTAGACTGGCACTTTAAAATTTAATGATTCAAAACACATGATAGACTCCTTGTTCAATTACAGCGGAGATCTTCCACTCCCCTTACAGTGAAATGTGCCGATTGCTAGCAAAGAAATAAGAATGAAAAACAGGGCAATGAGGGCATCCACTTTGCCTTGGAAGGAAAAGTATTTTAGACTCGTTCTTTGAATCATGCCTAGGACAATTTGCCATGGCCACCTTGCTATAGCCAACTCGCCATGGAAAACTCGCTACAGGACAACTTCTGATGGAACAAGACAGAGGTGAAATTCAGCAAGTTTCTAACTGCTTAGAAAATTTACTACCGGTTCTAGAACCGGTAGTAAATATTCTAAGCAGTTCAGAGAACCAGTTGTTAGAGAAAAAAAATCTCCTTTTGTTTTTTACCACTTTCCAGGGTTAATCTTGTAAGGAAGGCAGGAAAAAAAAACATTCTGGTGTTGTTTCTAGCCTAATCTTTATTGCCCTGCTTACAGAAACTGCCCATCCAGTCACATGACCCCCCCCAGCCACGCCCATAGAACCAGTAGTAAAAAAAATTGAATTCCACCACTGGAACAAGAGTTACACTAACATTGAAGAAATGGGGGGGGGATAGAATCATTAAAGAAAGGATGAGAAAGGAGGGACAAAATAAAATGTAAATGCCAAAAATTAGAATAATTTTTAAATTATTTTAAATCAAATTGAAGTATTGAATTATCCTGCAGTGATTTGTCCTGTGGCAAGCTAGCCATGGTGAATCATCCTACAGCGAGTTGGCCATGATGATTTGGATGCAACGAGTTAGCTGTGGCAAGTTGTCCCATTCTGCTTTGAATCAGGGACAAGCGACTGGTAATTCCATCAATACTGCTGAATCAGTAATGCTGGAGATTGTCATGTATTTATCAACTCCAGGAGATGCATATCTTTTCAGTTTACATGTTAAAACTTTTTTGTATCTGGTTCTCTAGTAGCATTTGGCATGGCAGGCCTTCCCAACCTATCACTCCATTCAATATCCCTATAGGGGATCTTGGGATTTTGAGAAGCTATCAAGAAATGAAAGTTGAATGATGACCTTGTGTAGCTAAAAAAAAAATAGATATTTTTTAAAAATTGAAGAACGCACTGAAAACGAGTGGTTGGTTCTTATTCAGTACAGTATTTGGAGGAGAGACACATAACTCACATTTCTAAGGAATTCAGTGTTCATTCCATTAATACTCTTGTGCAACATTTCTAACGTAGGTCAGAGAGCTCAGTGCATTTTCTTAAATGCATATTAAACCCTTCCAAGATTTCATTCTCTTTTCTTCTTTCCTACTCTAATATCATCTATCCATGATAATCAGAGCACAAGGACCAATTAAGCACAGCATGGGCCAGCAGAGAGAGGCCACGAATGCATAAATGGCAGCTATCGAAGCATTGAGTATATTTAAATCAAGTGACAGCTTGTGGGATGTGGTTAGCTTCATACCAGCAATTGAATATGCATCAAATATATTGGGGACTGTAAATGCATGTTTATTGGGAGTACAATAGCAATTTATTTTCAACATGAGATTTCTGCCAAAATACCAAGAAAATGCTTTTTAAATCTTCAGGGGAATCTTTTCAAGAGAATCACTCTTGGTGGGACATTCTAATTAGTTATCCAATTCAAACAATATCTTCCTAGATTTAAATGCCATCAGTTTGGGAGGAATATATTTTAAAATGTTTGATAATTGTTGCTTAATATTCTGTTCTGTATTTTATTGAGGTCATAAAGACATCTTCCAGACATCCCACTTGTTTACTGACATTTAACATGGTGTAATTGGTTTTGTGGTTTCCCCAATATGGGTTTTAACAATTGTATTGTTATCTGCCTGATTTTTCTTGCCATGCTGTTGTTTTAAACCTAGCAATTTATGCATTGTAAGCTACCCAAAGCCACAGTAGAGGTAGTCCACTCAATTGATAAAATAAAATATGCCCATTTTACCATGCCCTACAATTCCACATTTGCACAGAACTGATTGGCTGTTCTGATTATGCCAATGTCATATTTATACAATCTTTTTGCAAAACCATCTAGAGATAAGTTATAAAATATTTGATTGGCACACACACACACCAAAAAAACTCCTGTTCTGTCCCTACATGTTTCAGAGGGCTTTTAATGACACAGCACATGCTTCTTTAACTTTACCCCACACTTATTTTTCTAGCTACTTTTCCTCGACTACAATCATTGTGCTTACCATAGAGAACTATGGGGATAGAGGCAAGGGAAGCATTCTGGGTAACTATAGGAAGATGCCAATAAACCACCATCCAAAGAGGTTTGCTTTTCAATGTGACTTTGATAGCACAGTAGTAAGCCTGCAAGCATAAATTCTTCTCAGGAGTAGTGGGGGTTGAGGTGAATGAGAATGAGTACTTAATAAAAAGCACACACAGACAGCAGTCCATGATTAAAACATTAAACCTCTATTGGGCAGGGAGAAGGGACAATAGAATAAGAAGTCTGCTTGGTTTCAGATGAAAACAGAATTGGAAAGAGGGAAGATTGCAGAGATGGGAGAAGAGGAGTGTGGGTCCAGAAATCCTACTCATTGGAAATGGCCTGTCTTATGAGCTGCAAACGTATAGCTGAGATTCCTGAAATAAAAATAATGCTAGTACTGCAGTTGGACCATTTGCCTTGGAAAAATGCCAAGGGAGGAGGGAACCTACATTGATCTCGATGGGGGGGAAGATTTATGTGTCATGAAAACTACCTATAGATGAAACTATTTTAGAAAATTCTAAAACAGGCATCTTGAAACGTCCTTCACTGAAGGCCAACAGTGCAATCCCATGCATGCTCATTCAGAAAACTCCAGCAAGATCCATTGGATATATTCCTTCTCCGGGTGGGTATAGGTTTAGATCTGGCACAACTGTTAAATGGAAATTGAGGCAAGGGTCCTTTGCATATTTTCCAGATGTTCCCACTTATCTCTTTATGATTTGCTTCTTAATTGGCATGTATGAGATTGCCTTGTTAGTCTTGTTGGACTTCAACAGCAGGCCCTTACAGATAGTGCTTGTTTGGCAACCACGATTCAGACCTGATTCGGTCATTAAGTGAAGCAGTCATTAACTGAAACGGCAACTGCCCTTATGTATTTACTTCAGCTTTCCTTCATTTTACAGATCTGTGAAGATTGTAAATGAGATGATTGGCTGTAAGATTACTTTTTCCATCACTGTCGTAACTGCAAATAGTCACTAAATGAGGCAGTTGCTAAGTAAGGACTACCTGCATTTCAGGTAATCTAATATATTCTGTGAGCTGTATAAAATGCTCTTTTAGATTTTAGTTGACCCCCTATATATGTTAACCTCTTAAACCCAGAGATCAATTAATGTAGAAGTGGTAGAAATCTGAAAGAAGGCAATAACAAATTGCTTCCATACGGTAACTAAAAAAATCCTATGGTCCATGAAGTCACTGGGTGTCAAACTTGATTGAAAGAAACCTTCATCATTGCAATTCTCATGGCAAAAGAGCCATGGTGATGCAGTGGTTAGAATGCAGTATTGCAGACAAATTCTGCTCACAGTCAGGAGTTTGATCCTGACTGGCTCAAAATTGACTTCTGCCCTTGTGACTTCCCGTCTGGACTACGCCAATGCTCTCTACATGGGGCTCCCCTTGAAGAGCATCCGGAG
>JAEANM010016406.1:1386-13284 GCA_017656035.1 Myanophis thanlyinensis
ACACACACTTACCCGTTGGCCAATCCAAAACTGTACCAGATATGTTGTTTCCTATTAAATTTTCAACAGTTCACTTACACACTCAAAAAAGACAGGAATTCCCAAGATACTATCATGATTTCTATCAAATATGTCAAATCCAATTCGGTATTCCTTTGAGTGGTCATATGCACATGTCATACCAAGTAATGGTTAAGCATGATGCTTATGAGATACAACAAGCACCAGCACACACTCTGCCTTTACCCCTTCTGCATTATTCAGTTTGATTTCCACTAATAGAGTCATCTGGAGGGGAAATCTGTGGCTAATATTATGGCTAGATTTAAATAATGTTCAGATAATTTTTTTATTATTGTTAATTTTAACTAAGAATGTCGAACCATTATTTATTTAATTTTTACCTCTTCAAACTTCTCAAGCTGAAGATGACTCACATAAAATCACAAAAATGCATAAAAGCAAACAAATAAACTAACTGGTATAATAAAAAACGTAATTATAGGTCTGAGAAACAACAAATTAACAGTTGGAAAATAGCAATATATATATAAATATATTTGTATATATAAAGTTATCCAAATTTTTGTCTGGTGTGTCATAATTTTCCTTAGTAGGCAAATTCATTTGTTAAAGCCATTGAAGGCAAAACGTTTAACAGCCAAACTACTAAAACAACGAGTAGCAATAAAATATCAATACAGATACAGAAATCATTTGTTCAATCATTCTGCATTCCCTTTGATGATTCTTTAACTCCAGATTGTAAATTTCTACCCTTAACTAGATAAATAATCCAAAGATCACCTTGCAGTGGCACTCTCCATTAGTTTTGTTGCAGTCGGGGTCAAATCCTTTATCAACATCACAGTTGCAGGGACCACATATAGGATGCCCCCACCATCCCCGTGGACAGGGCTGGGCTAACCTAACAATGAAAACAGAAGGCCTGTTGTAAGCACCTTTCAAACATAGTAGACAACTAATTTGTAAGACATTACAAATTATGATATTGCCTTTTTTAAGATCTTCCATTCCTTTGCACATGAAGGCTCCATGATTTACAAGCTTATAGTAAAGAGACAATAACTAAAGAGATGTTGGGATGTTTTATATCAGATTTCCACAAGTCTGCTATATTGATGTGTATTGTAAATCCTGTTATTTGAAGTAATCACCTTGGTTGGCATACATCAATCACAGTATGTTAATTATGTACAGCATATACACTGTATATGCAAGCTAATGTCACTACATTAAAGCCTCTCCCATACATGAAAGAATGTTATGCACTTTTAGGTTGACCTTTTATTTGCACATTTACACCCAGATGCAAATGCATAAGATCTCTATCTGCAATAGACATCCAACACTTCCACATTTCAGTTCTACAAATACTGAAAAGTACTAACACACACTTATGGGCACATCACAATAAATGTAAGTGAACTTTTACAGACTCACTTGTTCTCGCAATATGGCCCAAAGTAGCTGTCGGGACACTCACAGGTGTAGCCATGGGATGAGCTGGGTTTGCGGACACATATGGCTTGATGTTCACAGGGGTTAAGGGAACAGACGTTGGAACAGCTGTCTCCATAGTAACCTGGACACCACAGGAAGAATTCTGGGTATAACTCTGGCAATCATCTCCAAAAATGATAGCCCAGCCAAGCAGGAGATTCCAGGATAATCATTCTCCAGTCACAATCGAGCCTATCTTGTCTGGTCTAAACAAAGTCCTGCTCTGTTATAGAGAACTTTGTGCTTACTCAACCTTAATATATATACTTAACCATCTTAGGCCGCATTAGAGCTGTTTTAGAGGATTTTTTAAAAATATATGTTTACATTAAATTTATATTTCAACCCATCATGGTATGCAATTCCAGAACCATAATATGGCATCTTCTACACCATTATAATCACATTGTCCTGTTCACTGACCTGGATCACAACTGCATGAATAACTATCCCAATCATCATTGCAGTAGCTATTGAGAGGACAGGGATTGGAGTCACAAGGGTCTGGGATGCTGCAGCCGTGCTCCACATTCAGTTTCTCAGCCTGGTTTACATTCAAGGCAATCGCACTGCCTGATGTCTCACCCATCCTTACACCCTGGAGGATCCAAGCAAAAAAAAAAAAAAAAAAACCAAGGAAGGAGAAGATCGGCTCTTAGATAAATAGATTATTTTTCTGCACATTCATTTCTTGCTTCTGGTTCATAATTTACAGCCTATTTATACCAACTGCCTTTTAGGAACCCAAAAAGTAAAATATAAATATCTTTAAATAAATAAGCCAAGTATGAGGTCTGCAGCCCCTAGATGGTGCTGTATTGCTTAAAATAAACACAGTTTAAATTTCACAGATCTGCACAAATACAGTTTGTTCCAGTATTCATTGAAGCTCAGATGCTATATACTCATAAACGGGAAACGCGGAGCCAGCATGACTATTAAGCGGGAAAAGTGAAAAATAGTGCTGTTATAGAATTGTGAACTGTATGCTACAGGTAGTCCTTGACTTACAACAGTTCGTTTAGTGATCGTTAGACGTTACAATGGAACTGAAAAAAGTGATTTTCAACCATTACAGCATCCAATTTAAATCTTTATTGAAATTGAATATCCCCGTGGTCATGTGATCAAAATTCAGAAGACATGTGGCATTTTTATGACAATTGCAGTCTCTCGGGGTCATGTCATTACTTTTTGTGACCTTCTGACGAGCAAAGTCAATGGGGAAGCCAGATTCACTTAACACCCGTGTTACTAACTTAAACAGTTGCAGTGATTCATTTAACAACCGTGGCAAGAAAGGTCATAAAATGGAGCAAAACCTATTTAACAAACGTCTTCCTTAGCAGCAGAAATATTGGGCTCAAGTGTGGTCGTAATTTGAGGACTACCTGTATGTGTTGTTGTTCTTGTTTAAGATCTGCATAATGCAGATACAACTTAGGACCTAAAAGCATGCCTGCTTCATTCAATTTTCAGCAAAATCAGGCTGGAGGATGAGACTCATCAGTACACAGCTCTGGTTCATGAATATTTCCAGACATAACAGCTTCTAATTTATTTAAATGTACAGTTACACCTACACAGACACATACTCCACAACTATCTCTCCCAGTTACATAATTTCTTGAGGATGTCAGTTGCATTATTTGCTTAAAAGTGATGTGGTCTAATCAGTTGAGCTCACCTTTCCCAAAACATATGTCTGTGTAAAAAGCATCAATGAAAGAAGAGTTGAAAGAAGAGGTGGAGCCTACACTGGATGGGCCAATCATGGTATGGCCCATTGGCCCAATAACATCCAGAAAGGCCCATCAAGGCTTGTTCTTCATCCACTCACCTGCATGCAACCACGGAATCCATACTGCAGGTTTCCCTTCTCCCCCAGTACAGCACCGATACTCAAATTCCGCATTTTTAGTCCACGAAGTTCACTACTAATATTGGCCATCACCTGGAGGATAGACAGGTAAAGCAAACATCGTTTTTCCTTAATTTTTGATGAGACCATAGTACTTATTTATATTATATATATATATATTTATATTATGGTATATGTATATTTATACATATAATACAGATCAAGATGTTAAAAACCATCAGGGCAGTGGTGAAAGTCAAGAAGAGGTGGTCTGGAAAAAATGATTAAGATAGTTGTAGATAGATAGTGAAGAATTTTATAGAATTAACTAACTATAAATCAAAATCTATAGAAAAAGAACCTAAGCGTAAGGATAGTCAACGATATTAGCGATAAAGTGTATTAGACTACTTGGAATCAATTTAGATCCATCCCATTTAGATCCATTCCACAGAAAGCTTTAGTTCCCCTGGACTAAATTATGCTGAAAGTGTTACATTCAAGCTTTAGGAAATATACAGAAAGATGCTCCATAAATGCCAAATGATTCTGCCATTAGTCGACCATTGATATCGAATGCTAGTGCTCACTGTACCTGGTGCAAACCATAATCAAAAGCCAGTATGGCTAACCACTGGGCTTCTGGATTGTCCCAGCTGCTGTGCAGTTCCAATTGTAGGTGATGCCAGTCACCATCATTCACTTTCACCTGGTGTAGCCTCAATGCTGACATTTGGCTGTTGGCTCGGTACACGGTCATCAGCACTGTGCCTTCATTTAACTGAGCAAAGAGATAAGAACAGAATGAGTTTAGTTTTGAGCCATGTTTTCAGTGCAGAAGGCACCACCCATCACTGTCCATCAAAGAGGGCTTGAAAATAATGAAACAAGTACATAGCACCAAAGAAAGGCATGAGGCCTCTGATGATGCAAAGGATTTATCAACCATATCTCACCAACCTTTCTGCTGCTTTTATAAAGAGGAGACTCTAGATTCTAGAGCCTTCTCCACATTTTAAAATCCCCCCACCTAGAGTCTAGAAAGTACACTGTTCCATTCCTGCCCTTAAAAGATGAATGGAGATGATAACTCCCTTTGCGCTACTGCAACTGGGAGTTCTCTGGGATAAAACTAGCCCCTTCTCCACATTTTAAACTCCACCACCACCAATCCTCTGAAATGGTGCTCCAGAATATACCTATTTTACCAATAAATGTTGATGGGATATTTTTCCGAATGCTGAGGCTGCTCCTAGCCCATGGGCTGCAAGATGCCCTGTTGTGTTGTAACACAAAGTTTTTTAGTCTGCTAATCTGTAAGAAAATAGTAAATTGTTGTCCACTCACCCAAAGTGTGATGGTAGAATGCTGCCCCGCTGCAGCACGGAGGAGGACACCATTGCTCTGCCTGGTACGAAACATAAGCCCAATGTGCCACGGAAGCGTGATGACCAATGCCAAATTACTCCAAATCACCATACTGTTGCCCAAGAAACGCTGAGGACTTGTCATTTCTTCACAGAGGAAAAAAAAGAAGTTCAACAAGTGTATAAAATATTGCATACCTCTCTCTCTCTCTGTGTGTGTGTGTGTGTGTGCGTGCACATTTGTGTTAGATGGACTATTTTTATATACTCATAATATTTTTTTTAAATAGTGTTCCTTCAGCATTTGGGGCTTAAAGTATTCAATAATTCCACCCAAGTTCTAATCAATGATCTCATAATTTTTAAAAAATTCCTTAAAAAGTAAATACCATATGGAGAAGCAGGATTGTAGTCCTGCATTAGATAGGGAAGTTTTGGGGCATCCATTCTTTCTCTCCATTTTCTTGCTGTACAAATAGATATAGGAGGGATCATACCCACCCTTGCATAGGCTGGAGATACAAAATGAGTGTGTTTGAACCCATTCCAATAGAAGGGCCTTCTGGTAACCTCAAGTTTATGTTCATATTATAATTTCTGGCAACTATATAGAACTGGCTTGCCATTGCCTGCTGCAGTGTTACGTATTTGTACACATGTCACAAAAAGAGAGGAGGAAAACATTTTTTATATCCTTTTCGTAGTTTTGTTATTCAAGATTCAAGAAGAGGTAAGACGGTTTACTCCTATTTATGCTGGATATATGCTGAAAATGTGAGAACCAATAAACTCACTTTATAATTATCAACATTTCCAGTCATTAACATGTGGAAGGATGTTGACAAGAAGGTGAGGACCCAATAACAAAAAACCCTAGGGGAAATAGATTGTGAAAACCCCTTATAGTCAGGATTCAGGTTCAGGCATGGACAAGAAATGACACTTTTTCTTTAAAAGATGAGCTATTTTAGAAATCTGGATGGGTGGAGTGCACTCTTCTTGGCTCTATTAGATCTTTCAGTGATATTCAACAATATAAAGCATAGTATTCTTTTGGACTGCTTGCTATAGTTTCACTCCTATCTAAACAAACGGTTTTAGCTGACTGTGATAAAGGCATAGTATTCAAGTCCTTGATTGCTCTAATGGAGGGATGTCAAACTGGCAGCCCACAGGCCAGATTTCCATGTGTAGACCACGCCCACCCCAGCTCCACGAAGTGAAAAAAAGTCGCAATACATCACATGATGGAAACGTGACACCGCGAGTTTGACACCCATGCTCTAATATGTGGTACCACTAAGCTTTGTGTTCTTACTGTACTATTTAACATTTATATGAAAACTTGGGAGAGGTCATCTATTGGTTTAGGTGGGGTATCACCCACATGTGTCCAACAATCAGTTATATATCACTCTACATATTCCATGGAAGTCTTGAACCTGGGCTACTAAGCCCTGGATGGAGCAAGACACACTCAGATTAAGCATTAGCTAATGGAGTTGTTTTATGTTAATAACTACCCAGACAGTATAGAAACATTGATTCCAAGGTTTATTTTGCTCCCGCCCAAAGAGATGGTTTGTGATTAGGGATCCTTCTGAACTTGTGGTTCCTCTTCAAATAAAAGGCAGAAGTCATGGTCAAAGGTGGCTTTGCCTAGCTCTGTCTGGTATCCTAGTTATGATCCTACCTGGATTAGGATATCCTTACCATGGAACCAGGGCCCCTGGTCACCACTTGAATTCTATGCAAAATTGCCCTTTAGAGATGGCTCACAAGTTGCAACTTCTGAAGTTGCAAAAGGTACAGAATGAGGAGGCCAGATTGGTGTCAAGACTACCCAATGCTGCGGAATAATACTTTATTGACTGTTAGTAGGCTTTTAGGTCCAATTTACAGGGGTTAATTATCATCTGCAAATTTATGCATCAGGGGTATCTAACTCATGGCATCACGCTGTCGTCACGTGATATCTCACAACTTTTTCCTCCTTCACTAAAATGGGTGGGCGTGGCCAGCCTGTGATGCATCTGGCCCATGAGCCGCCAGTTTGACAACCCTGCTCTACATGGAGTAGCATCAAGACACATTAGACACTGTCTTGTCAGAATTGATTCTGCCCATCCTGTCCAAATATCAAGTACAGCTTTTATTAAGAGTACTCTTAATTATGCTTGTAAAGTGCAGAAATATAAGTAAGACAACAGCTTCCTTTGTGGTTGCCTCCATGGTTTGGATCATGTTCTATGTTGGAGGTATACTTGGTGTTTTCCTTTTTTTTTTTATTCCACAAGGTACTTAAGACCATTTCATTCCATTGTGGTGTGTTCTGATTGAATCTGGGCAAACTTTCCCCCCCCTTTTTTCACTCCTTGTTATAACCAACCAGACATATGGGAGCTACGACCCTAAAGAAGGACTTGAACCACTGCTTCTCTACCCCTGCCATTTTTGCTAGTTTATATTGGATGACATAACCACTTTAGAAGAAAGAGTATTTAAGACAATCATATTCTATAGCTAAATAACAGCTTTTTAAAAAAATGTAGATACACAGGCATTTGCAAGAATGGATTAGCTACATCTCTCTCTCTCTCTCACACACATCCAGTCCAAGAATTTCTAGGACATTAGCATTCCCATCTTTTCTTCTATTTTGTCCATTAATCAGAATTGTATATTTTCTGTTTCTTTGGAGCTAGGAAAGGTGTAACTTCTTGATATAGTTCCTGGCAATTAGCACATATGTCATTCCTGAAAAGCACCTTCTTTAGCAGCTTCCATTTTTTTACCTTGTTTGCAGTCCTTGCCTCCAAAACCCAGGGGGCATTCACAGGTGAAAGTATTCCACTGGTTGACACAAGTCCCACCATTATGGCATGTGTTGCTATCACAAAAATTCTTCTTGGCAGAGCAGCCTGAAAGGAGAATGTAAGAATGCACTGGGAAGGATAGTAATAGAAGATTCTCCGGGGATTAGGAAAGTGTTTGCTGAATTTGCTACTGAGTAATGAGGAGCTAAGTCATGAATGAAAGTCATTCCTATGCATGTGTTATACTGCAGACAATTGCTAGGGCCTGCTGAGGTGTTCTCAATAGGTGGTTGTCTGTTTGCCAATTTCCTCCCACAGAAACCCCACCACTTTCAATTTCCTCCTGAATTCATCATACCAGGCAAAGTTCCATTATTTGCAATGAAGTCAGCCAGGTCTACATCTTGATTATCAATCAGGAAGTCTTTCATGCAACCTATAAAATGCCGATTCCGTACTGGGAAACTCTCAGGAAGGTCAGGAATGCCACCCAGTAACAAGGGACCTGTCAAATCCAAGGATCTGTAAAGTCAAATTAGTGTTACTCAAGAGGAAAAAAAATGATCAAGGAAAAAAAAATCTGCCCGAGGAAGTTGTTCTGACCTAAACAGGTATTAAGCTGTCATCAATCACACATATTAAAAGAGTAGATGTGTGACCTCAGAGACACTATGAATCCAATTTATAGTAGAGGTTTATAGTAGAAGTTTGAGATTTTAGCAAATCACTGTATCCCTCTATGTAAAAATGCAGCAGCAGAAGGTAGTGGGGAAGACTAAGGAATATATCATCACTATCTCAAATGTGCTGCCCTGAATGTAGTCTTCATTTCTCAGAATTTTCAGCAATAACCAAATTGACTGGGGTGTTTAGGAACTGAAATCTGTTCATTCATCCAGAATGCACTCTGGTTAAGGGAGATTAACATAATAGCTGAATAGTGAAAAAAAAAGTATTTTGAAACATACAGTAGTATTAATTCTCATGATTGCTACAGGTTTATGTACTGTGTAGGCATCCATGCAATGTACAAACTACTAGCTTCCTATGTCCATGAATACCAGCACATTAAAGCAGATGACCAATAAAATCTATAGTACTTCACATGCTTATATAGGGTGAAGTTGAGCCAGGGGAATTAATAAAGTTAATTATAGCCCCATGGCTTATCTTTCTGACAGCCATTTCCCCACTGAATAACTCCTGTAAAGTCAATCTGCTTTCACCCATCTCTATTCCATACTTATGATTATAAGGTAAATTTAATAGTGCTTGTAAAATTCTCACTTTTTTGTGCCTGATTGTGTCCCTTGAGCTGAACAGGAATAGTTTCCTAGAATAGAGCCAAATTTCAAGGCCACTGAAGTGTCACAGTCATCTACTGTCACCACAGCTACTTTCTCATCTGAAGGCCCCTGTGGAATTCCAGACGTCCCCAAGATAGGCTGTGAAAAGAAAGCAGAATTCTGTTAAAAAAACTTTAGGGCAGCCAATTAATGGTCATGACATATTTTTTTGATACGGAAGTGCAGAATACTGACCAAAACCTACTGAACGATGTAAATGCTCTCATATATCTGTTCCCAAATTAGGATGAATCTAGTAAAAAAAACCATTTCTAATTTGCACTTTGCATACTCTCTTTGCAGCCCTCTACAGTTAACTCCAGATGCACCATCCCTATGATAAATTGGCTTCTTTCAAGGTTTTTTTTTTTAATTCCACACTTGTTTGTCTGAACCTGGAGCAAAGTTAACCTTTTTCCTGCAAAATGATAGGGACTGTGAACAATCTGGTTTTCTACTGACTTTGCTCTTCTTTCATAACACCTGTCAGCTCCTGGCCATAATTAAGTATTTCTCAGCATCCATTTCCTTAACTATGCTAAGAAAGGAATTTAAACAACCCTATCAAGCAACTCAATCTAAATCCTTCTGCTCACTTCCTATTCAATGTCGCAATATGAGAAAAAGAAAGCAACTTTTCTCTGCTCCTATAATTTCTAAAGGAGTTCTTAACACTTGTAGTCAGTTTCACAATCACTATAAAAAATTTCCTGGCTAGCTTTTCTGTTTAAATAAACAACATGAATGGAACTGAAGTGAGCCCTTAATCTGCCTCCCATCAAACACATGAAAACCCACAAACATACCTGTAGAAGGTGTAAATTATAACTCACAACTAGGGTTGGCTCTATTATAACAAATATCAAGTTGCAAAGATGCCACCAGCCACCAGTAGCTATGTGTATAATGAAGAGTCTATTTTCTAAAAATAGCTGAAAGATACTCTCCCACAAAGTGCAATTACAGAAATAGGTAAGCACCACTGAGTGAATTGCACAGATCCATTTAAGAGACAGAAGAGGGAGCAATGGAAAATTTAAAGGAAAAACACAATGTACCATAACAGAGCACTCTGTTTTGTATGTATCAACTTTCTAGCAGCACAGCTAGAAGGTACAGTGTCCTGACAGCAGGCTAATTTCATTCCCTCCAAAGCAGTTAAGTTTATTGCAAATGGTCAATGCACCTAAAACAAGTACCCGAAAAAAGAAAAGTGGGATGCAAGCACTTTCTTTCCATTTTCTTTTGTTGCATAAGGATGAGATTTTTACTCTGCCAAAGGACAGAGCTATTTAATCCCAGTTTTCATACTGGAGACAGAACTGAATGCCGCATGGCATTCCCTGGCTGCTTTCTGCATTTCAAGGCCAGCGGAAGTGAACATGGCTGTGGTTGGCATCAAACTGAAATTTATGCCACGTGAAAGAGTCCTTCATATACCTCAGAAATACTTTCAGGTTCAGTTAGATGGCACAGTTGTGCTTGGGGGGGGGGGGAATGCAGCATGCCTCTGCTAATTGTGATGCTAGAAATCATGGGAAAGTTTTTGGCAGCTTAATGTCGATGGCCAGACACTTTCAGAACACTTGCCAGAGTTTTGATACTTAAGACACAACAAAGTGGTAAATGGGTGGAATTTTTTTCCTGTTGCTTCACCACAAGTATTTATTTATGAAGCAGTATTTCTAATGTGCATTAGCAATGACAAAGGCAGACCCAGGAGCTGAAACTTGTTCTGATAAAAATGAATTTATGACTCAAGATGAATGCATTCTATATGTTTGCCTGGAGAGAATTTAATGATCTAGTCTTTAGAAATAGATACAGCTGACTAATATGATGTCTTATTCTTGGCTATCAGCAGGAACTGCTGGACCTAGGTCCACCTATCTATCAGAATAGGTAAAACCCAAGTCTTCACCAGTGGTTGAATTCAAATTTTTTTACTACTGGTTCTGTGGGCATGGCTTGGTGAGCGTGGCTGGGGGGGGGGTCATGTGACTGGGTGGGCAGTTTCTGTAAGCCGGGCAATAAAGATTAGGCTAGAAACAACACCAGAATGTTTTTTCCTGCCTTCCTTACAAGATTAACCCTATAAAGTGGGGAAAAAACAAAAGGAGATTTCTTCTAACAACCGGTTCTCTGAACTGCTTAAAAATTTACTACTGGTTCTAGCGAACCTGCTAGAATCTGCTGAATTTCATCTCTGGTCTTCACTCTCTCTCTCTTCTCTCAAAAATGAAAACAACCATTTTCATGATGACAAATACTACCCAACCATTTGGCGATCTCTGGAACTCAAACGTATGACTTATGTAAGTAAAGCATCAAGCAGGCATCACAAAAAAAAGTTTGGGGTCTTTTTTTGCAGATTATAGGGCTATGATGGAATTTTTTTAACAATATATATTGAGACAAAACTGATTTAGAAAAATACTAAGGTTATTACTAATAATAATTATTAATAATAATCTTAGTATTTTTCTAGATCAATTTTATCCCAACATATATTGACCCTTGATATTCACAAGTAGTTTATTGCTAATGCATGTTGGATAATTGAGAAAGCCAAGGAATACAAAAAAAGTTATGTAGGTGGTCCTCACTTAATGACCACACGTTCAGCAACTGTTTGAACTTATGATGATGATGATGAATTATTGGTAGTTATACCCAATTTTCAAAATTCCAGCCATGTTCCTGAGGAACCATGAATGCGGTCTAGGCATTCAATGGCTGCCTTACAGTTATGACCTTTCAGTATCTCAGAGTCATGTGCCATTTTTACTGTTGCCATTTGTGACCTTCACTGTTGGATTCTGAAAGCAAAGCCAATAGGTATGGGATGCTGTCAGGAGGTTGCAAATGGCGACATCAACCCAAAGTACCAGAATTGCTGTTGCTAAGCAATTACAGTGGTACCTCTACTTACAAAGAGCTCTACTTACAAAATTTTCGACTTACAAATTTTTTTTCGAGAAAAA
>JAEANM010016407.1:0-13283 GCA_017656035.1 Myanophis thanlyinensis
TCTAAACACTTTCGGAATTGTTGTTTTATGTGTACTTCTTGTAAACATATGATATCTACATTTTGTTTTAGCAATTTTTCTTTGATTACCTTTTACATTGGACTGCTATGTTATACAGACCAGAGAAAAGGTTGTTAGGCACTGTCAGCTCAGATATAATTATTTTGCCTGAGATTTAACTGCAGAAATACAAGAATGCTACCTGTAGTTGTTTGTGTTGTGTCAAAAGCATTCTGAAATAAAATGTTAACTACTCGTTAAAAAGATTTGTATTTTACATTTCTGCCTTAAGTAGAGAATCAGTAAACACTTATGATGTTGTTTGTTTCTGCTGGAAACCAGTAATTAGGTATCATGTTTTAGAAAATAACTGTCTGTAACCTCTTATAGTATACACATATTCTAACAAATTATTTTCCCCTTGTTAACAGGGGAATTTAAGTCGTTTAATAAGGAACTTCTAGAATGGTTGAGAGCTAAATAAAATAGTATGCTTTAAATCTGAATTATTTTTTAATTCTTTTGCTCAGAATAATTTATGTTGTGCTTCCCAGAGTTGGAATTAGGTAGCACCCAAATGAAATCAAATAAATAATTAACTATGGGTAATCCTCGACTTATAACCCTTATTTAGTGACCATTTGAAGTTACAACAGCACTGAAAAAAATGGTTTAAAATTCTTCACACTTACGATGGTTGCAGCATCCCTCTAGTCACATAATCAAAATTCAGATGCTTGGCAAATGAGTCATATTTATGACTATTGCAGTTTCCCAGGGTCATGAGATCATTTTTTGCAAGCAAAGTCAGTGGGGAAGTAATATTTGCTTTACACCATGTTACTAACTTAACTGCAGAGATTTATTCAACAACTGTAGCAAGAAAGGTTGTAAAATGGCACAAAACTCAATAATTGTCTTCTTAGCAACAGAAATTTTGGGCTCAGTTGTGGTCATAAGTCAAGGAGTACCTGTATCTTCAGTGGTGAGAAAAATCTGGATTTAGAAGTTTCACTATACAAATTGATATAAGTAGGCTTTTAAATATTCTTAATATTAGTGTTTTGTTTTTTACAAAACAAAGAATAAAACAGTAAATTATCCCTGAAGCAAAATTCTATAAAACATTGACATTTTGTACCAGAATTTGTTGTTATTCAACATTGCTGTCATTTGCCTTAATATATCTGTGTTAAACAAGGTTGGTTTAAAAAAAAAGATTTGATGATTCACATTCTGAATGGTTTTCGACATTTTAGGGTTTTAAGCCCTTGTGCTTTCTGAATTTTGTAGACCTTTGTTATATACCAGTTGCCTTATCTTTTAATTTAATTTGTTATACAAGTTTATAGAGCTTACACATTTTCTGTAAAATTTAGGTGCTAGACATATATGTTGTATCAAGGCTCACTTCTGAATACAAAAGTAAAGAAATAAATGGATTTTTTTTCAAATAGTATATGCATTCATTCCAGAATGTTTTTATTATTTATTTTAAATATTTTTATAGTAAATTTAAATTTAAAAAAGCAGTGCAATTTAAAATAAATACAGCCGTCCTGTGTCTTCTTGGACCAAGAAATTATCACAGTTAGAAAAGTCTGCACAAGTATTTCAAGAATTATACTGATGTGCAAATGTATTTATATTCCAAAAAAACCAAGTTGACACATACTGTCTGGCACTACTTAGTTCAGTAGCACATAAATTTGCACTGCCTCTTATCTCTGAAAGTTTCTAGATATTTTTAGGTAAATCATTCACCTTTGTCGATTAGAATTTCAAATTACCAGTGAAGTGCAAAAATTCATGGAAAAGGTGAAGGTGAAGAAACTGGAGCAGAATTCTGTACAAGAATAATAGTGTCATTGTTGAAGTTAGTTTTGAAGTAGCTTCAAATGAATTATCTGTAAAGAAACACATTTTTTTTTTAATTAAATCTGGCACATGGTTTGAGTGGATGATTGTAGATGGTTAGCTGTTTCACACAAACATAACAGTTAACAGCTGTCAATGTTTGTATGAAGCTGCATCAGGTGTTCCGAATTGAGAAAATATGCTTCAGCTCTGTTGCTATAAATCCCCTTCAGATGCTGCTGATGGGATTATTTATTACATATTTCACAGGTATCAGTTTCAAAATTAACTCCTTCAGTTGTGATTTTCAAAATTAAAACTTACTCTCCTTTAACTCTTGGAAAATTCCTTTGCAGGATTTCACTTCACACATGAGTTTCTATACTGAGATCATATTTTAAATGGAAGGGACAATATCAAAAATAATGACTTTTTTGAAAGATTTAATGGGTAATTTAATTAGAAATATTTAATGGGTAGCTCTCTTTAGCTGTGGTTTAAGTGGTTAATTTATTCCTTGTAGCATTCGGTTATTTAGTGACTAGATGGCAAAAGCATGTGCTAAGCCATATGCAAATTTTTGTAATAATTAATCTCTCCTTAGAAGTTGTTAGTACATTCCTAACATTATGTCTATTCACTCTTCTCCTTTTTCTTTTTATACCTCTGTCCTTACAGGTTATGTGTTCTGTATGTTGCATCGCCTGCCTGAACAGCACGATTGCACATTTGACCACATGGGACGTGGGCGTGAAGAAGCCATTATGAAAATGGTGAAACTGGACCGGAAAGTTGGGCGATCGTGCCAGCGCATTGGCGAGGGCTGCTCCTGAGTGGCAAGACTCTTCAACCAAATGCTGTTCTCTTAGTTCACTAATGTCAGCCTTATTTAGGACAAAGTCAGCCAGACACTTGTACTGAGCAAGTTTCAGACTACAGCCAATCAATTTCCTTTCTTTAGCCAACCATCCTGGTACTGTAGTTTAGGAGTTAAATGGTGATCAACATTGATTACTGGCTGGTTGTTAAGGTGCCTACTAGCCAATGTATTAAAAGAATGAAGACATATTTTTGAGCATGGCTAGTGGATTGTAACAAAAATATAAAGGCTTCTATTATTGCAGGAGTCAAGTTCTTACAAACAAAACAAAAAGCCTTATGTTGGGAAGTGTCCAGCAGCTGAGTAGAAACTGATGTAAAAGACTGCTTATGTGCATACCACGCTGGAAGAAACTACCCTTATTAGCCTGGCTTTCCTGTCCTTACTATTAGCTAACCTTGAAGAGATGAAACTCTGCTTAAAGCAAGCAGGGTGGTTGCTAAACCTAGAAGACCTAAACCCTTCCTTTTGCTATTTCCACGCATGTCTTCTAAGGCCATGCAGCACCACCAACATCAGGAAATCTCTTAGGGTAGGAACAGCTTTCTAGGAAGCCAAAAAGAGGGGACAGATTCTTATGACAACTTTTATATTAGATGAAAATATCAGATTACAGGGAAATTATTTCTTCGCTAAGGTGGAGGAGGAAATATGTTACTTTAAAGTTAGTGCTATTTTAGAACAAGCAGTAAACAGCGTGCATTTTCTACACAGCATCAACAACATTTCTTAAGTGGTGTGATCCAATTCCATATGCCAACCATAGTTTGCTGTTTCCCATCAGCCAAAATCTGATTGGCTCTTGTTTGCCTTTTGCTAAGTGCAGGTATCTGATAATTGAACAAATAAGGCTAATTCACAGCACGGTAGCCATGCCTGGATTCTACAGACTGACTTTCTGTAGCTAGACATGTATTGAGGGGTAAAGGACATTTTGTAGCAAATGGAATTCAGTTAACAGTATTGGGGGAACAACCAGGAAAATCACCCTTTATTGAACTGAGTTTGTACACCTCACTTCCAGTGTATTAAGGAGATAATCAAATGGGCTGTCCCAGCCTTGTGACTATGCAGCTTGGTACTCAGTGAAGGTCTCTGCTCATCATCAGTTGCGAAGCAAGTGACTGTAAAATGCCTTGCATAGAATGGGGACTCTCCAGATCTGGTTTTTTAGAGCTACTGTTCTATACTGGGTATGTCAATTTCATTGAATTGAACTGCACATTTTTTGTTGTTTGTTTTTGTTTTTAATGTGCAGTGGTTTCCTCTAGCTACAGGCAAATGTGTCTGTAAGAAATCTATATATATATTTATAATGGCCTAATGTGGAATGTTTACCCCACAAACTGGTTAGTGCTCAGTTAGCAATTTGGAATTAGGTCTAGTAGGGAATAGGGAAGGGTTGCTGGAAGATAGAAGGGGATCTGTTTTGTCTCTCATTTTCACAAATAGAATACACTTAAGTCACCAAAAAGAGTGAATTCCCTCATATCACTCTTTAAAAAAAGGTTGTAGGGTAGAGCAGCTTAAATAAGTCACTGACTGCTCTGTATGTTCTGAAGATCAGTGAATAGTTTACAGGTTGATTTGTATTTAATCTGGTAGCCAGTATGGCCAGTGAAGGAGACTCAGCCTTTGCCTATATTGCAAATTGGTGATGAATTCAATCCACCATTCTAAAGTTCAATATGGAAAAGCCATTCTGTGTTGTACTCAAGGCTTTGAAATCAGCAATGGAATTTCCAGCTGCATATTCTGTTTCCTAAGGAAGTATTCTCCTGTCATCGCTATGTGGGAGAAACCAGACAATTTTCTTTGCGTTTGCCATGAAGAGTTTCAAACAAATATGGACTTCAGCTGCTGCCACGCTATGCACTTTCTTCCCTTCTAAAATCCTAGCATAGCATTTGATGGACATTCTGATTGATATACAAGACTTTCAGATTAATAACAAAGATGCTGTTTTTCTCTTGTTAATCTTTCTTTAGCCCTGATACACGTGCACAGTTGATTTCAAGGTATCTCTTGAGCAAACACTACTCAAGTTCATGTGGATTATGGACAATGTTCACTTTAAAAAGTGTGGGGGGTTGTTCCTTTGCAGTATCTGTTCTGTGAGGTTTGTTAAACGTAAAGAAAGCTTAAGTTCTTGTAATCTTAAAGAAATCTTATTTAACCCTTTTTGTGTTCTAGATTTACTTACACATGTAGCTTAGAGCTCAGTTTTAGTTTAACATTGTGAAATATTAAAATGATTGTAATTCTTTTTCCTCCTGCTTAAAAGAAACAAAACATTAAACAGATCAGATTAAAAGTTGAATCCTTCTCTGAGTTTTGCCATAGGTTATGTTCCTCAATTCAGTTGCTGCTCTATATGGCTTAGGTTTTTTTTTTAAAAAAAAATACTGATTGTGGAAGTTTAAAAGGGCAACAATACTTTATAACTGGTCTGTAGCCTTCAAATTAAGGCATATCCTAAATACTAGAAATCTAGGTCAGAAAAAAAAGCTAAAACTATGTTCTTTCCCATTAAGAACAATATCATATTTAACTTTGACATTTTATACCTATGTAAAAAAGAATCTCAGGGGTGTCAAAAGATTTCTAAAAATGTTTATAGCTAGGAACAAAGATTAGTCTACGAACTGATATTGTTCTGCCATAAATATTTGTCTTCTATAGTAGATGTTCCTTAATTCACTTTAACATCCTTCCCTAATTGTTCATTTTATTCATGAATTAGTTCAGTTTTCATGGTTGTTCAATATACAGTATATATCTGAAAGAATTACATAACAAAACTTGGCAAACAAAAATCCAAGCTTTTAAAAACTACAGCAAATATAACTAAGGGAAAAGAAATTTTACATTGGGTATTAAAATCCAGCAGATGCTAAACTTAATTCCTTTGATTTATAGTTGAATTTTGAACTATCTGGTGCAAAAAAAAAAAAAAATGAACGAGTGGCGTATATATGTGCACTTCGATCTACTTCTTACCTGTAGTGTGAATTTATAAAAATAACTTACTGCACTTTTTAATACTTGTGGTCTAGCAACAAAAATTAAATATTATGAGAATGGTCTATTAATTTCCCTCATTACTCATTAACATTACATTTAGCTTGGATAATATTTTAATCCATGACATTCTAGGTTTATAGACCTCACTGAAATATAATGCTGAATTATTCTGCAAAGACATTGCATGCTCCTTGGAGACTTCTTTTCTGCAGAATTAGATGGAATTTCATATTATGAACATATCACAATTGTCACCAAAGGTTTACCACAAAACTGGAGGATCATTCAACCATGTGTCGAGTTCTATCAAAATGAAATGAACTCTCACCATATTCTTTTTGTATTCTTAGGTACATTTCAAGACTTTTGACAGCTGTTGCAATTCAAATCCCAGAAAATAAGCACTTTAAAAAAAAACTGGTTAAATATCAAGGGAAAAACATTTTTCAAGTGACATAGAAGTAGTAGAGATACAAAACAAAAAGCTAGTACTAGAAATCAGCAGTGTATTAAGAATTTAAATTGTTTTAAATAATACTATGATGAATACTATATATATTTAGAGATTTTTAAAATTATAATGTATTTTTTTTCCAAAAATTAAAATACAAAACTGATTTTTTTACAGGAACAAATAAACAAAACAAGAAAATGCATTAAAAGAAAAATACATTAAAACACACAAGCACATACATATAAACATTTCTATTTAGTTTTTCTCAACTGCATGCTGTACAGGTTTTGCTGCACTGAAGATTTAAAGGAGTGGAAGAAGTGTGCGCAGAAGTAGATTATATTTTTCTGAGGTGTGTTTATTTTTACCCAAGACTGCTTGGTTTTAGTTTTTCTAGACTAACTGTGGGCTGAGGGAATTATGAAATGTTTCTTAATATTTTCATTTTAAATTATACATGAAATTAAGACATGAAAGAAATTTTCCAGTGTTTGGAAACATTCCAAATCAAGAAATAAACATGAAAGGATTGGAAAGTTTGTCTCAGTGCAGATAGATCTACAGTTTTCACAAATTCATTAAAATAATATGAAAAAGGATCAGAAGGAATAGAAATTGCTTCTGGTGGGTAGTGTTTCCAATTCAGAACTACTGGCATTATTAGTCAATGTTCCATGTGACCCTTCCCTCCCCCTAAATTAGTATTTTCTCTATCTTTGATGCCAAGCACAAAAAAAAGTATCACTATTTTTAGTGATTTCACTCCTCAGTTTTATTTTTTTGCATGTCTACTTTTTTAAAAAGGGGATCCTTGGTCTCAGAGCTTGGTTGTTTTATTGCAAACTTTCCATTATCCATTAGTGCTAACATCATCAGGTCTAGCACTAGTGATGTTATCTAGTTTGGATAATGAAATGTCTGGAAAAAAAATAAGCTCAGAGACCACCAAGGATCCCTAATTTCAATCCTGAGCTACAAATATTCTCCTTTATTGGTATATTCCTTAGTTTGTTTGCAGTAAATATATATATATAGAATTACTTATCGTCAAAACACTTTATATTAAATATAATTTACATAAGCAAACCAAACTAACATAAACAGGATACTTTACAAATAAGTACAATGACTTCTATCTTTAAAAACCATTTAAAATTAAACAGAGCCTGTACATCAGATTTCCCAATATTTGTCTTCCCACAAAAAGACATCTGTTTTCTGATCTTGTGTCTAAATTGCTAGATATTTTACTTCTAATAAACCTGGAAGGATTGAATCTGGTTAAGATTGCTCAAATGTAACTATCAGGTTAGGCAAATATAAGTGTCCCAAAATAATGCTGCAGGATCCAATTTGACCAGAAATTTAGTTTTCCAAGTTTTGGACTCGTGCTGGAACCCATCCTCATGAGTGACCGACCCAGACTGGATCCTGCGACAATTATCAGTGCCATTTTATTGCTTTTGCGACTTTCTGCGTTCATCAACTTTTTTTCCTAAAAGCATACAAACTATTTTATAAATGAAAAATGACCTGGCAAATTTACTTATTTTAATTATGTAATAAAAGGAGGAGGAGTGAAGGAAAAAATTGTATTATTAGTTTGAAGAATTAGGCCCCTTGATTGTCCTTGCTTATGTTGGAAACTTTATTGTATTTTGTGATTTGACTACTTTGTGATTTGACTTTGAAATGCATTTTGCAAGCCGCTCCTATTTCTGTGTTATTGAAATTTAGAGTGAAAAGGGCAAATTATGTTTAAACAGGTATTGATTTTCAAAAGGACCAGTTGCTAGCAAAGTATTCTAACCCAATGTAGACCTGGTGTTTATTATTGTTTCAAGAGATAATGGACATGAAGTTAATAGACAAATCAATGATTGTAAATTATAAAATATTGGTATGTGCCATCCTGCATATTGTCTGAATCTCCTATTAAGGTACCAGGGATTTAGTATATACTTCATCAGTATATCTAGGTTGACTACTGAATGGCTGTAAAATATGGCCTGCCTTATTTCAAATCTCATCCTGGGATTCACTATTATCCTCTCTGCATTCTGACAGAGCATTCTATCTAATGAACCAAAGATAATAAGCAATTTAACTGTGTTTTTATAACCTTTGCCCTGATGTCAGTGTACCTGTAATGAAGCTAAATTTAATCAGCCATATGTCCATGTACGTGTTCTATTTCCTAAATATACAGTTTCATTTGGATGTCGGTGCAATATCTCCTTGTTTAAATGCACTGGTAACATATCAGACAGATTGTTGCATAAATGTCTGACATGCTGGATTTGAACGTCCTTAAACAAGATTCAAACTATTCATATATGTCTAAATTGTTAAATGCTGTGTTCATTACATGCTTTCTTTTTTACTTTGGAATTGACCCGTTTGAGTGGCTACTACCTCAGGATATGATATGTTGGAATCAAAATGATTTCACTAATGCAACTGGTATTTTTTTGAAAAGCTCTTTACTACAGTCCCAACTGTGTTTTTTTAAGAGGCAACTGGAATTTCTAGGTGTTTTTTTAGAAGACGTTTCGCTTCTCATCCAAGAAATTTCTTCAACTCTGAATGGAATCCTTCCATTTACCCACCATCCATTCAGAGCTGAAGAAACTTCTTGGATGAGAAGCAAAACGTCTTCAAAGAAAAACCAGAAAGTCCAGTTGCCTCTTGAAAAAGCACCTTTGGGATGACCATGACCTGGATGACTGAGAATCTCCATAGACTCTTTATACAGTCTGATAGTCAAGTAAAAGACGTCACTCAAACATTTGTTAGTTGCAAAGCACAACAAACAGGCTTGAGTTTTGGAAAGTAATGACTGTCAACAAATGACTTTTGAACTAAGGACCCCAGACTGAGTGAAACATGAATCAAACAAGGATGTTATTTAAGCATTAGTTGAAATAAAGATAGCTGTTTCCTTTTCTTTTTAATAGACTTAATGTTTTTGAATGGTTAAATTTGCATATTACTTTTGTCTGGAATGTTGCACAGCAGGCAAAATTTTGATGTCAATACCAATTTCAAAACAAAATTGGGACAAGAAATTTGGCGGGTTTTTTTCAGAATCCAATGGAATTCTGGTTAAATTGGTGGAATTGGTGGAATTCAGCATTTGAATGGCACAATGAAATAATGGTTGTTATGGAAGAAAAACTGCACGGAACTAAATAATATAAGGGAATAATTGGAGTAGGCCTTAATCTGCATGTCAGGTTTACCCAAAATTGCAGTGGCTCTTTAAGATATGGCAACTCCAGAATTCTTAACATCCAGATGGAAAATATTACCTTACATAGAAAATGTGTACATTGAATTAGGAAAATAAAGATGTTGGAATATCTGTAGTTTATCCAGGATTTATCAGGAAGAGTTTGAAAGGTATGCAATAGCTGAATACTTATTTAAAAAATCTTGCTGCACTCTTTCCCTTCTTTAAAATTTAACAGTCCTTAGCGTTGGGGCTATTTATTTTATTACAAATCATTTTCTATGCAAATCTTTGTTTCTTTAATCTTATTCTCTGTATATTAATTCAAATGTACCCCTGAGTTCAGTAACATTTACTCTTAAGTCAGTGGGTAGGTCTAGAGTCATCCTGCAGTGAATGACTTCTGTGAAATGGAATGCACATTTGTCATTAATCAACTTAGCATCTAGTAATTTAATAATCAATTATTGTTTTGTTCTGCTGAGAGCATTGTTGTTGAAAAATGGAAATGGCCTTATATATATGCTTAGTATTAATTACTTTGATTGCTTTTAAAATGGTCCATCTTGAGTAGAGATGGAGGATTGCCATTGTCTTGTTCACTTTTATGGAGAACTATGGTAAAATAATAGCTGCACTTTATGTTGTCCTTCAATGTGTTTCCAGATCTTTTTTCGTTTTTATGTTATAGCAGTATAATTGGAATGCTGATGCTGTCAAGGTTTATTCATTTTTATTTATTAATCAAATTTAAATAGCCACCATCTCACAAAAAGGCAGCTGAGTGAGCCTGTTCTTGTAATTACAAGTTTCCACCTTAATAGTTTTTGAAGAAAGACGATCATTATGAGCAGCTTCACAAAAGAATTCATTGTGATTTAAAACATAAAAATACTAGTTTAAGGGCTCACTTTGGCATATTTCGCTGTAACCCATACTAAAGGCTGAACACAAATACCTTGTTACACAAGTTCTTACTGAAAGCAAAAGGGCTTATTTGTAAGGACACAATTATCTAAAGTTTCAGCAATTTGGAGCTCTGCAGCAGAAACAGAACCATATAGTTAAGGCTATATTGACTGATTACCTCAACACAACTGGAATAGACAACCGTACAGCTGGGTGCTGAGGAGCCCTTGAGTTGCTCATGAAATTTATTGTCAATTGCCTCTCATTCTTTCCACTGTGACACAATTTCTCTATATAAAAATGAAAAAAGAAAGAATTTGGATACAAAGCCACCATCTCTCATTGGAACGACCTGGCAAAGAATGCTTCAGAAGGGCCTATTCAAAGGGCAATTAGGAGACTGCTCATTAGTAATTCCCTTGCTATTTTTCAGAGGAAGTATTAATGGAGGCATTATTAGAAAGCGGAAAGCCTTTGATACTGAATGGGATTATTTATGAGTAGCGCTATGGGAAACTGCAGGGAAGGGCACTGCTGAATAATACCAGAAAGGGCCAGGTATTAGTCTGAACTTATTCTCCCCATCACATTCCTGTTTGCATATTACTCATAAAATAAACCTGATTAGCTGGTCTGTAGGTGGGTTGAAATCATTCTAGATAAATTGTTTATAGGATAGGATAGGATAGGATAACAGAGTTACAAGGAACCTTGGAGGTCTTCTAGTCCAAACTCTTATCTGGAAGAGATTGGAAACCTGCAGAACTGATTACAGAGGAACAACCTCAATGTCAGCAAGACAAAGGAGTTGATAGTGGACTTCATCACAAAGCAAGAGAGGAACTATCGGACCCTGTCATCAATAGGAGCCCAGTAGAGAGAGTGGACAGCTTCAGATACTCTGTGTCCACATCACGCAAAACCTGTCGTGGTCCTGCCACACCAACACCATAGTGAAAAAGGCTCAGCAGTGTCTCTACCACCTCAGACACCTGAGAGACTTCAGACTACCCCCCGAAGTGCTTAGAACTTTTACTCCTGCACCATAGAGAGCATCCTGACTGGAAACATCACATCCTGGTTTGGGAACAGCACCAAGCAGGACAGATGAGCTCTACAGAGAGTAGTGCGATCAGCGAAACGCATCATCAATACCAATCTCCTGAACTGCATACCATCTACAGTAAGTGATGTCGGACTACAGCAAATAAGATAGTGAAGGACCTCAGTCAGCCCAACAATGGACTGTTCTCTGTGATATGATCAGGAAACGCTTCCGCTCCCTGAAAGCCAACACAGAGACTGAGGAGAAGTTTCTTCCCACAAGCAATGTGGTCTCTAAACCAGGACAACATTCAGGACTGAAACAGCCATACACCCCCATACTAACCATTACACATAGATGGGGACACTGCTGTCAACAAGGACAGCACACTTTATCTCATTCCTTCTCTATTAAATATCCATTTCCTAACTCACTCCCTTACCCACCTTACAATCTATTCTTTCTGCTCCCTTCATTTATAATTTATGGTCACGAGCGGTTGCACAAGCATTTCACTATGTATCGTACTGTGTGTGTGACAAATATAATTTGAATTTGCTTAGGCAGGAAGCCCTACACCACTTCAGACAAATGGTTATCTACTGTAATCTCTTCTTAAAAACTTCCACTGTTCCATTCACAACTTCTGAAGGCAAGTTGTTCTGCTGATTAATTGGTCTAACTGTCAGGAAATTTCTCCTTAGTTCTAAGTTGCTTCTTTCCTTTATTTCCACCCATTGCTTCTTGTCCTACCCTTAGGTGCTTTGAAGAATAGTTTGATTCCCTCTTCTTTGTGGCATCCCCTGAGATATTGGAACACTGCTATCATGTCACCCTTAGTACTTCTTTTCATCAGACTAGACATACCCAGTTCCAGCAACCAATCTTTATATGTTTTAGCTTTCAGTCCCCTAATCATCTTTGTTGCTCTTCTCTGCACTCTTTCTAGACTCTCAACATCTTTTTTACATCGTGGGGACCAAAACGATGCAATATTCCAAGTGTGGCCTTACCAAGGCATTATAAAGGGGAATTAACACTTCACGTGATTTTGATTTTATCCCTCTATGCAGCCTAGAACTGCTGGCTCATATTTAAATGATCGTCCACTAGGACAACAAGATCCCTCTCACAGTTACTACTATTGAGCAAGGTACTACATATACTGTACCTGTGCATTTTCTTTTACGTGCCTAAATGTAGAACCTTACATTTTTCACCATTGAATTTCATTTTGTTAGTAGTGCCCAATGCTCAAGTCTGTCAAGATCCCTCTGTATTTTAAACTTATCATCTGGAGTGTTGGCTATTCCTGCTAGCTTGGTTTCATCTGCAAATTTAATGAGTTCCCCATCTATCCCCTCATCCAAATCATTGATGAGTATGTTGGAGAGTACTTGGCCTAAAACAGAGCCTTGGGATATCCCACTGCATACTTCCCTCCATATAGATGCAGTTCCATTGATGATTACAAGTTGAGTGCAGTTGGTCAGCCAGTTGTGAATCCATCTGGTGGTGATGTTGTCTAACCCACATTTTTCTATTTTACCAAATAGTAGGTTATGTTCTACTTTATCAAATGCCTTACTGAAGTCTAGTCAAAAAACCAACATGTGATTATGAGTAGACTGTGAAATGATTAGTATCCTCCAGATATTTGACCAAAAAGTTCACATTTTTCCTCACTATTCATGCCAACTGTGGGTGTGATTTATTAGAATAATTTCTCAGCCAATATATATATATATATAAGCTATTAATGCATAGTACTGCTATTTCTACTGTTGGGATCAATGACAGCTGAGTTCAAAGCCAGACATTTATGTGGCCAACAGAAATCAAGGAGTCATGTGGCATTTATTTATTTATTTATTTATTTATT
>JAEANM010016409.1:0-13281 GCA_017656035.1 Myanophis thanlyinensis
GACGGCTTCGTTGGGGTGGTTCGGGGTGGAAATATACAGCTGAGTATCATCTGCATATTGATGAAAACTCACCCCGATAATAACTTTATCCTGTTTCAAAAGGTCCAGTATGAAATCTTTTGTATGCCTATGGATAAAGGGGATTTTGTATTTATTCATCTGTCTTTATGTATTCACAACCCTTTTAGATTATTTCTCTGATGAAATCTGCAAGCACTAAATGCAGGACTTCCCTATCTATTTGGATAATTGTGATTCTTTGTAACATTAAATATTTACTAAAGCTAAAAATGGCAATTTCCAAGCATACGTATCACTTCAATTGTAAAACAAAATCCCTGTATTTCCAATGTGTGTTCATTGAGGTACAGATTGTTGTGTTCATTCTAGATGCATTATTTGGAGGGGAGTATGTGCTGAAAAAGATGAAGATGCAAACTGAATTTTCTTTGAATTTTTTGCTGCAACATCTTGCATTTTCCACTGTTCAGTTTGCAAAGCAGCTAGCTCCTTCAACAGTCAGAGCTGCTGCAGTGAAAACTTCAAAAAAAACTCTAGTGGGTGTGCAAGATTCTCCCTTAAATTCATGCATATGTAGCTTCAGTAGGTTGCATAACAGTGTATAACAAGGTTGGTGGTGTTTCAACTACATTATTTATCAGAACTAGCACATTGTATATTCTAATGTTTTAATGAGTGATTGAAATGGAGAAATGGAAGTACAGTACTTAGAATAGTGTTTCCCAACCTCAACAAATTTAAGAGCAACGCTGGTTGGGGAATTCTGGGAGTTGAAGTCCAGGCCTCTTAAATTTGTTGAGGTTGGGAAACACTGACTTAGAACAACAGAGTTGGAAGGAACCTTGGAGGTCTTGTAGTCCCTGCTCAAACAGGAGAGCCTTTACCATTCTGAACAAATGGATCCCCAATCCAGTGATGGAGCACTCACAACTTCTGGAGGCAAGCCATTACATTGATTAATTTTTCTCATTAACAGGAATTTTTTCCTTAATTCTAGATTGGATCTCTTTTTGTTAAGCTTCCATCTCTTATTTTCTTGTCTTGCCCAAAGGTGCTTTGGAGAATAGGCTGATTCCCTTTCCTCTCTGTGAACCTTTAGCTTGGCTTACCCTTTCCCCATTAACTCAGTCAGTTAAACAGATAGTCAGAACCAGATTGTATGCGATGGTGCTCATAACTTAGCTTTCTAAATAGGACACATGCACACACTTTTTGCATTGAATTTTTAATCTTCCCAAGGGATTTATCATCTTGGTATAATGGAAAGGCTCAGTAGCTTCACTGACCCTGAAATTGAAGCCAGCAGAGCATGAGCTATTTTGCAGGAAAATTGGAATGGAAGGGAAGAGATGAAGCTATGACTATGTAAGTAGTTCTCATTTAGCAACTGTCTTAAACAGTAACCATTAGCACAATAATGAAGAAAAAGTGACTTTGTAACCAATGCATCCATTTATGATCCTTGCAAGTGTTTCTTTGTTAAGTATTTACCATTATAGCCAGTGTCAGGCCAAAGCCCAAACTTGATACAGCAAGATCCAATTGAATCTAGTTCTTTATTTTCTTATACTTAATAGACAGCCTAAACCTATAACCTAATAGATATACCCTGGGAGATTCTAGGAATGTGGCTATGCTGGATCTTTCATCCCTCTTTCATCAATACAGGATTGCACAATCTTTTACTTTGGATTCCTCTCTAGAATGTACTGCCATCCGCCTGGGAAGCCACAATCCTACTTCTGACATGTCTCCCCTTTCATTCCTTCAGTTGCACATTCCATCACAGTTGTGTGCGCCTGATCCCCCTTTTTTCTTCTTTACAGAATGGAGAGAGATTGCTTAAACAGGCTATGACTTTTTCTTTGCAGTATAGCTTTTCCCAAAAAATGTTTAACCACATGTTAACAAGTTTTGCTCTGTAACCTTTAGACAGACTAGCCCTGCTGCATGACACTGACCAGACCCTAATCTGTTTCACTGAAAGGCTTTTGTTTGCCTCCTAAGCAGCTCTTATCTCTGCAAATAGCATTCCTTTGAATGTGTATTCCCAATATGTTCCTGCTTATTCTCTTGTAATCCCTTGCTCTCCAATGAATGTAAATACAAATCAATTCCATCTAGCTGTGGTGAATGTTCCAAAGATTGGAGAGTAAAGGAAAAAGGATTATAAAATGTGCTATTTTTATCTGGTTTTCTCAAGAGTTAAGTTCTGGAAAACTTCCCTGTGGTTTGGATTAATATCTTTCTGTTGCTGTAAAACAAAGGAAAACTGAAGTTAAATCATAAGCATAATCATTCTCATGATTCTCAGTTTTACTGAGTTACTGTTAAGAGAGTCAATTGAAGTCAGTAAATGAGGACTACATATAACAGTGGTGGCAAACCTTTTACTTACCAAGTGCCAAAAAGTACACGCTTTGCGCGTGCCATCCACACTTGCAAGCGGCTCCACATGTGCTGCATGTGTAACTGCACCATCTGTGCATGCATGCTGCTTTTGCACGTGCAATGCACGTGCACTGCTCACAGGCACTCATGTACACATGAGCAATCGTGCATGTGCAGGAGAGGAAAGCTCCAAAGACCAGTTGGAATTCTTGCTGCAATTGCACATATGCACAATGGAGGCCCGAAGACCAGCTGGGTCTCTGCAATCGCACATGCATACGCATGCACAATCACATATGCATGCTCATCTGGAAGTAAGTTGGACAACAGCTTGTGTGCCCAGCAATATGGCTCTGCATGCCACTTGTGGCACTTGTGCCA
Source organism: Myanophis thanlyinensis (assembly GCA_017656035.1). Classification (NCBI taxonomy): domain Eukaryota; kingdom Metazoa; phylum Chordata; class Lepidosauria; order Squamata; family Homalopsidae; genus Myanophis; species Myanophis thanlyinensis. The sequence goes on from JAEANM010016409.1 coordinate 2,794, forward strand.
TAGGTTCACCATCATGGACCTATAATCTATAATCAGATGGAAATGTTAGGTGGCATCTTCATGTATGAGGAAATCCAGCTTAAACAGAAATTTTCCAAAAATCAAATATGTTAAAAAGTAAAGGCAAATCATTTCCGTATTATTGTCAAGAAAATCATGTGGATAGACTTGAACATATTTTTCATGCCAGATTATGCTCACTGATTAGGATTAAAATAAAACTGATAATTACTGGGAGGATAATCTGGAAGTCGTAACCTTGGACAAAACCATAAAGAAATCTGGTTGTTGAGAAAATACAGTGACTAATTTCAAATTTGGAAGAAGAGTTCCTTGATTAAAAAGACAGTCGTAATGTGGAATGGGAGAACTATAAACCAAGGAGGACTTGGAATTATCAAAGTGGAAATGAACAATGCAAATTGAATATTTAGATCTAAGTGAATTTAGTTTACCAAAATGAGCCATTCAAACCAGATGAATATGTGATAAAGACTTCAGGTCATAAAACCATACAAAGGAATGAAGTGTCATTAACACTCAAAATAATCTCAGCTGTAATTCAATAAATGATAAATTCATATCTATTAGAATTATTCAATAACCAGTGAACATCAGTGTTACACAAATATGAGCATCTGTTTCAAAGTCAGTGATGGAAGAGAGGAAATTTATAACAAATTGTAAGAAGCACTACATGCAAAATATAGAAAAAGATGTACTACTTACAAATGGCTAATTGGAGCACTGACATTGGAGTAAAAACTGGATGCCTTCAAATTATGGAGTTCTGTTGTGAAGAACTAATTAGGTCTGTACTGAATAAAGATGAACCACTTCCTTATAACAATGAACAACAATACTTCTATATTTTTGGCATGTGATGCAAATCGATGGTCTACAAAAAAAACTGTTTACTAAGATTAAGGGACATAAAAGAGGAAAACAGAAAGGGTAGATAGTATTCAGGAGAATGGTGGAATATCCTTGAAAGAGTGATAACTGAGATAGCAAGAAGTTGTCCATATATTCACAAGACATTAGGAACAAATCATGGCATCTAGCTCTATTTACAAGAAAATGTCTTATACTTAAGGTAAAATGTATCCTGTCAGCATTATCTTAGCCAATCAAAATTTACATTAATAATATGATTATGACATCACATAGCTTTGTAGAATTAGTGTTGAAACAATATAATTTAAGAATATAACTTACAAATCAAAACTATTAAAATAAATTAGCTGTTGTGATACTTTCATTTTGGTTGAATAGGGGCAAATTTAATTTGCTTGTTTGCTTGCTACTTCATTGGAGTTGATTTCCATTGTTCTTACAAGCAGTCTAATTTTTGTATTGTACATTTTAATGCATTGTATTTCCCTCTTCTAATTCTTGTGTTTTCATTCTGTAAATGAATAGAAGTCATACTAATGCTTTGTGGGTATATCCAGTCTTCTTGTTGCATTATGAAAAGCCTTCCAGTTCTATTCCAATGCTTACCATTGATTTCATTTTTAGCTTTGATAGCAGAATGAGCCCATGAATGTCTATTGAAAAAAATAGCTGCCTATTTATTTAGGAACTGAAAATAGAGCATAGGTCACTGAAATCTTTTCCTCCCTCTACTATTACCAGTGGGATTCATATGGCTTAAATGGAATTTTCTCCATCTCTGAATGGAGCCACCTATAAAATAATTGCATCCCCAATCAAATCCTATGATTTTTGTGATGTTGCTTTAGATTAGCTGCTGTTTACCTTGTGGTTTTATTTATTTTGTATCAGGATCAAACCTTAAACTGCCAAAATGAGGACACCTTTTTGGCTTTATCATTAACCAGAAACAAATCACTTTCAGTGCATTCTACTGATAGTAATTGACAGGCCAACAGATAGTGTGTAGTTGTCTGTCAGCAATTCCCACTTGAGCATATTAGTTTTACACTTAGGCTCTCGCACCCTCAGCCTATTCAATATCTTCCAAGTGACAAAGGGGAGATTAGATCTGTAAATCATGTTCCCTTCTGGGATTATTCCTTGTTCCATTAATTTTCCTCTCCATCTTCTCATTCAGTTTTGCTCCTGCGTATTTTCAAGAGTATTCATGCCACAAAACTCTTCCTAGATCTAAGTCAACAAGTTTGGGGCACGTATCCATTTCAGAGGATGCCAAGGATCATTCTCTTGTTTGGTACTCTGGGCATTTGCTGCTATTTCTCTTCCTAATCCTAGGTGAAGCAATACCAACAAAAGAATACATTTTGTCAATTGATGTGGGCTTAAGGCATCCTATCACTATGCATACTGCTTCATTGACAGCAATGTCAACTTGTTTTGTACTATGGATGCACTCCATACTGCAACAGCAAACTGGTGCAGAAATTCACAGAACCAAAACCAATGTTCACAGCCTGGGTGGTTGGGCCCTCCATGTAAAAATGCCAATTTCCAAATAATATTATTCCTTGCACTGACTTTAACCTTAGTATTCAGTCAGTGTTGTTTAAATAAGTATCTTATCAAGTGTTACACTGAGATATTTCAGGGTAGAACAGTACTGTATTCAATTCCCTTGCATGTTACATTCAACTTGATCTCCACATCTCAGTTTCAAAGGTGAAAAGCACACACTAGATCCGTGCTGGCAAACCTATGGCACGGGTGCCACAGGTGGCATACAGAGCCATCTTGCTGAGCGCACAAGCTGTCGGTCAACTTACCTCCAGTTGAGCATGCACATGCAATTGCGCATGCACACGTGCATAATTGCAGAAAACCACTGGTCTTTGGGTGTCTGCTGTGCATGCATGCGATTGAAGCAGGAAATCCAGCTGGTCTTTGGAGCTCTCCTATTGCATGCACACACAATTGCTTGTGTGCATGCGTGTGCACATAGCATGCATGCATTGCATGTACAAAAGCTGCATGGATGCGCAGATGGTTCAGTTGCACATGCAATGCACATGGAGGAGCCACACACAAGTGTATATGGCATGCACAAAACACGTACCTTTTGGCACTCGGTAAGTAAAAGGCTCGCCACCACTGCACTAGATCAAACCAAGAAACCTGTGTGATAACAAGCAGTCTGTAGTGCACAGTAACGCAGTATGTGTCTGAGGTATGTTAATGTGCAAGGATAAAAATGAGGGTCTTTATAGGGCAACAGGGAATAATTTAAAAGTCCTTGACTTAGACCAGTAATTTAGTGTCCATTTGAAAGTCCAACAGACTCAAAAAAATGGGAATTTTGACCCCCATTTCAAAGTTTGACATCTACATCCTCTCCATAGTCATATGACCACATTTTGGGTGCTTGTCAACTGGTTTGCATTTATAGCAATCTTTGCAGCCATATGACTTCAATTTATGGCATTTTTGCCAGAAACAGAAACTGCCCCATAGCAAACAGTAGTTTCATTTAGCAACTGCTGCAGGAATCATAAAATTAGGTCCTGTCAAGTGATGAACCACTTTGAACCATCACAAATTACGATTGAAATTGTGGATTCAGTTATGGTTGTAATCAAGGACAATCTGTGCTTAGGCAGTTGAATCCAAATTAAAGTAATGCTGACAAATGAATTAGCCTTTACTTGAATTCGTCTAATGTAGGGGACATCACTCTGTTTCTGGTAATTAGTTCTACTACTGAACTGCTCCTTTTGTTAGAATTCTATTTTTCTACGAATTAATTAAAATCTTTGCTCACAGCCATTATTCCATATTCTACATTCAGCAATATAAAACAGCCCTTGGCATGCCTTGTTTAAGGTATTGAAGAGTGTGATATATTTAGACTTAACTACTCAAAGCTAAATATGGCAAGATCCTTCCATCTCTCTTCACAAGATGTAGTTTTCCAGTCCCTGATGATCCCTCTAATTTTTTTCAGAATCTTTTTAGTTTAGTTAAAGTTTTTTAAAATTGTCTAGAATTGGCAGGACTGACAATAGTATTTGATATGGGGTATGACTAATATTGAATATTGTAAAATGTTACATCCCATTATTTGAAAACTTGTTTTTGTTCTTGAAGTCTAAAATTTGGGGCATTTTAAGGAAGCTTTATGATTAAAAAACTATTGTTAGTTTTTCATTTGTCATTATTTTGTACAGTGTAATATTTCTGGACATGTCTGTGCTGACATCTGTTAATTTCATGGTTTTCAAGGTGCTCAAATACCAGGCTGTGAGATATCTATTCTAGTATACACTTGGGAAGGATGTAGGGATTTTATACATATCACTTTTTTGAGACCATTAAGTATACAAATACATTTCATAACAGCTTCTGTGTCTTTTTAATGTTGGTACATTACAATAATTTTTAATATTGATTTTCTGTATTTTATAATGATTTTTTAAAATAATTGTTTTTATACTGTGATTTTATTTGATTATTGTATAGCACTCATTCTCCTGATAAGATGGGCAGCTATATAAATTTGATAAACAACTTTTAGATTTGTATACACTGGGTAATATTTTCTTTTCCAGACTGTTGTTTTAGCATTTTCAAAATGGTATTCAGTTTACCTAAAACAGTAACAAAGTAATAACCTAATATAAATAGAAACTGACTTCTGCTTTGTTGTAATTTTTTGGTTACACTGTGTTCTTATCATTATTTGAAATGAGTTGTACATGAAAAGTAGCTCAAAAATCTTTATAGAATTTAAAATAAAGGCAGCATTGCAAGGATTGTATATTTTTATGAGAATGTGTATGAGTATTTTTTGTTGATTAAAAGCTGTTTTCTTTTAGGTATATATCATTCAAGTGACTGTTGGAACCCATGAGTGGATAGTAAAACATCGATATAGTGATTTCCATGACCTTCATGAAAAGGTAATTGTTCTGAAATTGTATCTCTAAAATAGTTGGCTTAATGTTTGACGCTCAGTCACTTAGAAGACTTTCCGGCATATTTGTATACTTTTTTGAAAAGCAATACTGGCTTATGAAGTTGTATTGGAGTACTGTCCCAGGAACTTGTTTTACTTCACAATGGAAAAAAGGACTGAAGAGTGGGAGGTAAGTTCTTTTTCTAAAGATGCTCTTTAGAGGCCAAAATGCACTTACAAACAGATGTTATTTAAGACAGTGGCCCCAACCATTTGAGCACCAGGGACTGGTTCTGTAGAGAGAGATTTTTTCACAAACCACGGTGTGTGTGGCTTTCCATGGTGCCTACATCCTGGGGATGGGAATTTACTTGTTTGGGCGGCCTGGTTTCTGGCATACCATGGACCAGTGCCGGTCCAGGGACCAGAAGTTGGGAACCCCAGATAATTATGTTATCTGCTTACCCAGTTAAGTTATAGAGTGGTAATTAGGAAATAGCCTTCAAAATTGACAGAGAAATTGAGCTTATCTCTCAAGCAGCTGCAATTAGAAATTAACTCGTTTTTTAAAAAATGTTGTATATAGATCAGACTTTTTATTATCTATTAATAATATATGTATGGTATTTCTATACAAACTATGTTATTAGTATTATTTAATGTAACAATTCTTAAATCACTGATTCATTCAGAGACTAATCTAATTTGTGTCTTTTATAGCTTGTTTTAGAGAAGAAGATAGACAAGAATATATTGCCTCCCAAAAAGATTATTGGTAAAAATTCCAAAAGCTTGGTGGAAAAAAGACAAAAAGAGTTGGAAGTATACTTACAAACTCTTCTTGCTATATTTCCATTGGCAGCACCCAAAGTACTATCACAATTCTTACATTTTCATTTATACGTAAGTTCTTTCCTACCACATTTTAATAAATTTTGCACTGTTATCTTTTCAGTTCATTGCATTTGTTTTAAACATAAGAGCATTGTTATTTACTGAACTGTTACTATCACTTTAGCAGTCAAATGTCCTGTCATTATATTGGCTTTATTTATTTAAAAATGCTTTTAAGTCACTTTAGTCAAAAACTATTCCAAGCAGGTTCCCATAAGAAACAAAGATAGATAGACAAAACAGACAGTTGGATGGATAGAAAGATAAATGGGTATTCCTAGCACTTTGAATTGAACAAATTAGTAACGATTGCAGTTCCTGAAGTACTGGTATTATGTGATAATAGCAATGGTGTTTCCATTAGTACATGGATAGTTCCATTTTGTATCAGATGTAGTTTCCAAGTCATTTCCTGGGACAGTCCTACAAAATCATATTAGAATAGTCTATTTAGAAGATGATAAATGCATGTTTAAATATTACCAATATATCCTACAGGAAGGGTAGATATAAATAAATGAGAAACAAAAAATATAGGTAGTCCTTGGTCACAGTTGGCACTGGGGTTTCCATCACGCAGTGGGGTCATAAGGCATGATGTCAGGTGATCTCATACTTAGCAATGGTAATTCCAGCACTCCCCATTACTGTCTACCTTTCTTTTTCTGTTCAGTCCACTTCCATGCTGTGTATTGAGCACAAAATATGATCAATGTGGAACTTAGGCAGAGAAATGAAGGGTACTTTTATTTAAACTGTTACATTTAAATTGCCTTGTTGTTTAATGATTTTACTGCATTGAACTGAAAATATTGAATCAGATGAAAATGTTCCATAAAGAAATAAATGTAATTTTGTCCATTCCCCCCCTTTTTTTTCCATGCAGAAATTGAATGTTGGAGCATCTTTTATACATTGTATTTATTCCTGATGTATTTACTAGCCATTTGACCATAACAATACCATTAATGGTGATATCAGTAAAAAGTAGTTGTTATACAGTCAAAATTGGAATGAGAAAAACAGCCAAGAGTCATGTTGTAGGGAAGATGGCGGCATAGAAATCTAATAAATAATAAAAGTCCTTTTTGGGTTTTTTGACAACAATAGTTGTTTTTTGTACAGGCGATCCTCAAATTATGATCATAATTGATCCCAGAATTATGGCCATAAGTCATGCCAGTTGGAAACATCTCTCAAGAATTATCTGGAATAGCTAGGAAGAATGGCCAAATCTGCACAAGAGCACTGGATATTTCCGTTTGGAAATTAAACATAAAATTAGCATCTAAGCATTCTGCTTCATACGTAATTTTCAAAAAAGTAAATCATACTTCCCGAGTGGCTAAGTATGCTTAATGTATATTTATAGCTAGAAACTTGGGTTTTTAGATTTCTCCATGTCTTTCCAGATTCATTTTTATTCATTTATGGCCATATTTCATAACTACTTGCATTCTTGCTTAAGATATAAAATCCTGTGCAAAAATGTTCTATGAACTATGTAGATTTAAATAATATTTTGATTTTATCTTTTTATTTCTTATTTTGTGCAGGAAATCATTGGAATCACAGCTGCATTGGCTGAAGAACTTTTTCATAAAGGTATGAAACATCAGAATCATTAACATTTATTTATAGTAATTTATCCCTAAATAGAATCATATACATTACATCTATATTTTGTTTAAAAATCTTGTTTATTGCAGTACACAGAAAGAAAAGAAGAAAATCCCACCAAACTATGTGATGTTTACCTTTTCATAGATTGTAAAATACATCCAGGATCTATTACCACCACCTAGCTTGTTGCAGTCACCTCTGCCCTCTGGAAGATATGGGTGTGTGAGAGAGACTGCCTGAGGGGAAGGGCATATATGAATGGCCACCGAAGCACAAATGCAGAGGGCAGGAGAAAGGTGCATGGGTGGGGAAGAGTTACATTGACTTTCTGGAAAGCCAGCAGAGAAGATCGCAAATGTTGATCATTTGATTGTGAGTCACCACAAAAGTTGTTAAGAGCAAACTAGTTGCTGAGCACCCATATCAGATCACCTGACTGTGAGGTGATGGGACAGCCGTAACTCCAAGAACCAATCATAACCATTATTCATTCAGTGTCATTGTAACTTTGAACAGTCATGGAATGAATGCTTGTAGATTAAGTGTACTTGTGTATCTGTATTTTCTGGATACCAAACAAGATAAAATGCCCTTGAAACAGAAAAGACTGTGTATCCTTGTTTCAGATTTCTGCCACTATAACATCATTTCTTTTTTACAATATTGTTATCTAGGTATTGTTTGTAAACATTTACCTCTTGTTTTCTAGGAGAGCAATTACTTATGGCTGGTGAAGTCTTTCATATTAAACCTTTGCAGCTTTATGCTGTTACTCAGCAGCTGCGTCAGGGGAAACCAACATGTGCAAATGGTGATGCCAGAACTGATCTTGGTCATATTCTGGATTTCACATGCAGACTCAAATATTTAAAGGTAACAGCTTCTAATATAAATATTTCAGTTGCTCATTTGTCTTATCTGTGCTTTATAGGAAGTGTTTTCTGCCTTAGTAGAAGAAATTGCAAGAGAGTACGGTAGCGCATACACACACACATACACACACACACACTTTATTATCATTGTACTTATATATACAATATACACAACAACAAAATTCACATAACACTCAGAGACCAGACCCAACACACATGCCCACATAATAATTCCCCCATCCACACAGCATTATTGAGGTCTTCTGTTAAGATGGTGGGTTTCAAACAAAAACAAATGCCTTCTATGATCTGCATATTTAAATTAGCAATTCAGATTGTTCTTATTTTAAAGACTAGTATATTATTGTAAGTTAAAAGTCACATGTCCCAATAGTATTGGCCCTGAAGAAAGAAGAAGAATGCCAAAGAAATACATGATATGAAATATATGAAGGTCGGGATAATTCCATGAAAACAGAGATAATTGCCTCAAACGTAGGCTCTTGGAAAAATACATTGAGCTTTAAAAGCTGTGTTAAGAAGTTTTGTTTAAATAACAACAGTAAGATTAAAATGCTTAAATATGTTTTTAGTAAGATCTTTATATATTGTCTGCTAATTATTTTTCTTAAGTTCCTTTTTTTTTTGCTTCAGTTCTACTTGCATCTGAATAAGTATCATTTCTGGTTATTTATAGAATTGTATTTCATTAGTATTTTTTCATATCCTGTTTTTCCAAAGTTACACTTATATTCTTTAAATAAGCCTATAATGTTTTTGCTGTTATATTTATCAGATGACAAGAAATACAATAGTACTGTAATATGCACTTTGGTTTGATATTTATAAATTTACTCAGTACTTTATTGAAGTTAAAAATTAATTCAGATATTCCCCATTTAAGTGTTAATACTTAAGCAAACAAACAGGTGTATGCTTGAAATCTCTCACTGTGCCAGAAGTAATTTAATGTGAAGTCCCTCACAGCAGTATTTGAATTATTGCCAAATTGATAAATACCTAGTTCGATAAGGACTTCTTAAATGATATCTATTTTTGTTAGCTACAAGCCTCAGCATTTTCAGAACATTTTTAAAGATTTAAAAGATTTTTAAAATATAAAATGAAAAATAGAAATAAAACAGATTAATACAATGGAAAGTATGTCAAAATCAGATCCCAGAAAAGAATTTTAAATCCTTATATTCTGTTATTATTTTGTAAGAAAGAACAAGATGATGCACTTACCTTCTAATGTGTGCAGTATCTTGACACTGAGCAATGTGGCATGCTCAATATGTCACTAAATTTAATTATATAAATATTAAAATTTTGCAGTATCTATTTATAAAACTCTGAAATATAATTTAACAAGATACCCAGTCTCCTAAACAAAAACATGTTTGTGCATTCTGTATACATATTAATACATGTATTCTGTATACATATTAATACACGTTTATGTACATATGTATTTTTCCCAGATAACTGGCACAGGTGGACCTGTTGGAAGCAGTAATATTCAGGAACATCTTTTGCCTTTTGACCTATCAATATTTAAATCTCTTCATCAGATTCAGGTATATTCTGAAAAAAGAGGTTTGTTTGTGATGTACTTACTAGAACTTGCTCTCATGTGTACTCTAAGGGTTTTGCATTCCTCTGGATTGATTGGCACCTTGAGTCTTGTAGTAGTATTGATACTTCTATCCAAAAAGTGATGCTGAGGGACATTTGTTCAAAGGAAATTGTAGGACTCCTCAAATCAACCAAAGTCACGATAAGCAACTTACACAAAATTTAACTGAATTTGACAAAAAGAATACAAAACGGAAGTAATTAAATCAATAAGCAGTAATAAAATGGCAGTCCAAATAGAAATGACACCATCATGTAACTGGGGATTCAATAGTTCATAACCTGAAGGTCCAGGGGGAAAAGACAGTTCTTAAAAGCTTAAAAGGCCTTTGACTTCCAACAATATTCTGCCTTGCCCCTGGGATGGTAAATAATTACATGAAACAGCTGAGGAAACACTTGTTTTTGGAGTAGATTATCAATAGATGACAGTCAGCTCTGCTGCTCCTTGCTCCTGAATACCAGAAAGCAATCTAAATTTAATGACAAGTAGAGTAATGAGGAAGAAATTGAAGTTAAATCTAGGCAGATGGGCACATTCTCCCTATTGGTTGATATAGAATCCAGGATGGGTTTCCTCTCGCTCACACTGATTGGCTGAGTCTGTAAAAA
>JAEANM010016410.1:0-10980 GCA_017656035.1 Myanophis thanlyinensis
TTTTTATTGGCTGTAAACCGCCCCGAGTCCTTCGGGAGATGGGGCGGTATATAAATTAAATTAATAAATAAAATAAATTAATAAATAAATTCAATGTGAGTGGAGAGCTCTCACCCACCAATTCTGTACCCTTGTTCCAAAGGGCTTGAGGCCCGTAGTGGGCTGCAGCCTGGGGGTTGGGCCCCCCTGTTCTAATGGGACCTTTCCAGGCACAAAGATCTGCCTTTGCTGCAAGTAAATATGGTATTATTGACATTATGGCTGGAGCTTTGTGATACAGCACGTCAGTCCTCCTCCCCATCTCTTTTCTCTTTAAAAAGTCAGGGGAAAGAGGCTGGTGCGTAGATGGAGATATTTGGACCTATGTTGCTCACCTACATCTTAACTTACATGTGTTTAATAAGATACTTAGCTTGTTTAAAGGGATCTGTTTTTTCCTTATTCTAAATGACAGTATAGTTGTAACTTAGGTACATTATTCAGCAACCTTTATTAGTGGTTGTAGAAAACTGATGTATAGAATTTCAGCCATAAGAAAGTGCCTATGCAACCAATTCCTAAGCCATGATGGTCAGTGTGGTATCTGTGAAAGATAATTGGTTGCATAATGTATGCATGCTTCTACTTAAATACTTACTATATGTGTTCCTTTCTTTGTGGTACAATTGTCTTTAGAGGGTCATTGGCATTATTCAATGGTAAAACACAAATTTAGTCTCTTTCCCCCACCTTGTTGTTTACAATAATTTCTACATTTCTGACATATTAGAGCAAAATAAGAATGTTTCTCTCCCAGAAATCCTTGAGGAGTCCCTGCCACCTGTTTTGGTTTAAAAGGCACCCACCTGGCATCCTCTCCAGTGGTGAAATGCAATCGGTTTTACTACTGGTTCGGTGCGCGTGCACACATGCCATCCACACTGCTGCGCAGCTTCTAAAATGCAAGTTTTTCCTTACCTGAGTCAGCCCGGGTGAGTAGGAAAGCTGCAGAGGTGTGCAAAACAGCTGTTCTGTGTGATTCAGGTAAGCAAAAGAAAAAAAGAAGGGGCTAATAAGACAGGAAAGGGCAAGGGCAAGGGCAGGTGGGCGGGGTCAAACGTCATGTAGAACCAGTGAGACCAAGCTGAATAGCACTACTGATCCTCTCCTTAACTCTGGTGTGGGTGTAAGATTTAGGGAATTTCTCTAGTTCTTCTAGTAGATGGATGTATAAGGTAAGATTAACACTAAAAATAGAAACAAACCATTGCCATCCATGTCAGTGTTTTTTCCCCATTTATTGGCCAGAAATTAAAGCTGGTTATGTCTTACTGAGTAGTTTCTCATTTCCTCTCAGTCACACCAGATGGGAAAAAAATTAAAGGAGAAGAAAATTAATACTGAACACTCAGAGAAGTATGGAAGATCTACTTTATCCAATGTCTAGGATACTGGATCATTGTTTCTCAACATTGACAACTTGAAGACTAGCATGGGAAGTGAAGCTGGTGAATTGAAGTCCACCTTTGCTTAAGTCTTAAAGTTGCTAATATTAAAAAACCCTGCTATAGAATATGAGTTTAATTGGGAAAAATGGGAACTCCTAAAGCAGATAGTAAAAAAAAAAAAGGCAGGAAAAGGCTGCTTTGATCAGTTTTCTGCTTACCCATCATCATTAAGTTTTCTTTTTAACTCTTATAATTCAATTAACCTTCACTCTGTTAATCCATTTAATTATTTCATAGTTGCCAAACTTGAATGGTACGTTTGACTTGCCTTCTCTTTCAGTCATGCTGTGACATTTCCATTGGAACAAATGATTCACTTTCCATCAAATTTGTTTTAATAGTGTACGTCTTTGAAAATCAATTTTAGCTCAGAAGGTTGCAACGAGTAGCATTAATACAAAAACATTTAAAGCCTATGAGATTGGAATTTTCTCGGTTTTTTTAATACAGTATGTCTGCTTTTTCTTCATGAGTGTAAGGCAGTAGATAATGCACTCCCCACACCTTTTAAAATATTCACAACTGTCCTGTGTGAGGTCAGGAAAGTGTTTTCGCTTTCTGAAGGCCAACACAGAGAGATTGAGAAGAAGCTTCTTTCCACAGGCAATACGGACTCTAAACCAGAAACCACAAGAACACACAGTACTATAACAAGAGCCCCAATTGCATCTCATTCCTAAGTTCCCAACTAGTCCTAACTTATTTCCTAACCTATCCTCCCATTTTGTCTTTTGTGTAACAAACCTAAAAGGGTTTGTTGTGTATTTTTAGCTACCATCTTAACCTTTGCCCTCCCCCAAATGTCCTTTGCACTGTCTCTCTCTCTGAGAGAGTGTGGGGGTGGGGAGAAACTAATTAGTTGAAGATGTTCACTCAACTTCACTTTATGGCTGGGATCCTCCCAGACCTGATTCCTCCCAGACCTGAATAGCAAAAACTATAGGAAAATTTACTTTTGAGTATCAGAGCCTGAGCTAAATGATTTGAAGGGTTTTTTTTTTTTGGGGGGGGGGAGGGGAGGGTGCTCCACCTGTTGGGGGCCTTCTCAGAGCTGTCTGATAAGTTGCTGACACAAACAGAACAATGAACTGGATAGAGCCAAATTTTCTCATGTTCAGACTGACTTTCCTTTTTTTCAAGCAGAATGTTACATCTAGGGCAGGGGTGGGCAATTATGGTTCCTTCATGACTCGTGGACTTCAACTCCCAGAATTCCTGAGCCAGGGTGGCTCAGGAATTTTGGGAGTTGAAGTCCACGAGTCATGAAGGAGCCATAATTGTCCACCCCTGATCTAGGGAAACAGGACACCTAAAGCAAGACCAGTAACTTGGGTGCAGATTATTTAAGGACTGAAGTTATGTAGTAAAATAAGCTCTTGGAGTTGAACTCAGCTCCACTATTTTCATCCACGCTTTCAAGTCCTTTCTTTCATGAGAACTTACAATTTTTTGCCCTTGGCCAAAAAAAAAAAAAAAAATTCCATTAGTCTCCATTAGTTTCCATTAGGAAACCCTGGAATTTCCTGATGATCCAACTAAGTATTCCCCAGGCCTGATAATTATTCATTCAGATCAGCCAAGCCAAGCTGAAGAGCAAAAATACTGATTTCACCCATATAAGCCATCTGGACTACGATGAACATTGGTCCCTCAACAAATGCATTGTTAGGTATATGAACAAGACATGACATATCAGACTTCCCAATTCTCAGTTTTGCCACAATAGTTTTCCGAGTAGGCAACTTGCATGCTCAGCTGTGAGTTACTCAATGAGTGAGGTATCACAGGATGCCCAGGAATATGTGAATCAGCCCTGAATGTTTGTCTTCTATGTCTTCACCCAGGCAGTAACAAGAAGCTCAGTTTCTTCAGACCTTCTGTCTCTTATGTGCTTCTCCCTGCACAGAAGAAATGGAACCTTATCCTTCTTATGATCTGTAGCAGCCCTTCTGCCTGGCTTTGCTTTAGGAATGGGACACGGAGGGGCACTTCTTAGCTGCCTCATGACTGGTTTTAGAGGTTTCCCTCAGAAATGTCCCCTTCCCTTTCTGAGCATTGCTTTTGCTGCAAGGAGGAAAGGAGGCAACGACCATAATACCAACAAGTGTTGGACAGACCCAATGGGAGAGGAAGACATTGTCTTTTCCCATGACATTTTGCAATTGTGTATACATGAAAGGGGAATACTTGGGTTTTCCCCTCCTCTTTTCCCCCCTACCAGACAGCCCTGGCAAGACATGATGCCAAAGGATTTCCAGGGACTTTCCGGAAGCCAGCATATCAAATTGAGCCCAATGGCAAGACTAATATGCATAAGGTTCATTTTAACATTCACACCTCTTCACCAATGGAGAGAAATGCAAGATGAATTAATTCTGTCTCCTGGCTAGGATAAGGAGGGAGAAATGTAATTTTTGCATAGGAAAGCAACTTTCTTTGAAATGCAAATATCCTGTAATTAACATTGAAGGCAAAGGAATGGTGGAAAGTATCTGACAGCTAAATGATTGTTTGCTATAATGTACATCTTTATGCTTTACTCCAGCAGTAGACGCTAAATTCAGTGTGCTGCCTGTATGAAGCTCTTTTCTTCTCACTGCTCCAGGAATTTCAAGTAACAATTTGAAATGGTCTTATTTCCTCATCTAAGATGGCATAAGAATGGCCAACAATAAGTGTCAGAATTTTGGTTCAAGGGGTTGTTTGTTTCTCTTGGGATGGGAGGAGGGAAGTTATTTTTATTTAATTCCAGTGCAAGGAGATGGATTAAATTCCTAATTCACCCATAATGCAATCCAGGTATGGCTTGAATGGGGGAAAACAGATGATGCTCTATAAATCGGAGCTTTAGAACAGGGCCTGTTATGAACAATACAGTATAATTACTTCAACAAGAAGGATGCAGTCTAATTTGTAAAAAACAAACAAAATTATAGGTATTCTAACAAAGTATTTGCATTCCCATAGAAAATTTAGCTTTAGTTTTGGTTTTTTTCGTTCAAGGTGTCCTTTAACACGAAGGAGTGATAAGGTCTTATATTTAGAGAGAGAAAAATGCAGGACATCCTGTAAGAAGTGTTTCATGGCTTGGAAACCCTACATCTGAGAAGCACACAGGTGTGATCATTGATCATAAGCTGCATATGAGGCAGCTGCTAAAAGGGCTTTGACAGTTATTGGCTGCATCAAGAGTATTGTATTAAAATATGAGGCAATTATGCCTCTTTTCTTGGCATTAGTAAGACCACACCTTGAGTACTATGTATGATTCTGAACACTACATTTCCAGAAGGTTGTTGACAGGTTACATGGAGTTTAATAGATGTCAATGGAGATGATACAGAGACTTATAGGAAAATATTCAGTCTGAAGAAAATAAGAGTGAGTTCAGATATGATGGCCATATTCAAGTATGCTAAGGGAAGCTACAGAGAAAATGACCATAGGAAACTAGGCCCAGAAATAATAAATATATATTACAGATATCTATAATTCATTTAAATATAAGCAACATTTTCTTGGTGGTAAGGTCTATATAAGAATGAAATAACCCTACTATGGAGGTTGTGGATTCTCTGTTTCTGGGGGTTCTTAAGAAGAATCCTGAACGGTTTAGTTGCTTTTGCAACTAAATTGCAAAAGTTGGAGTAGATGATCCTTGTGGTCGCTTCCAACTCTACCGTTTTATGATTCTATGAATTCTCATCCTCAGTGGGATGAAAACTAATATCTGGCCACATCTTTCCTTTTTTAATCTATGGCTATCTCTTTCCTCCCTTTGCTTTCTTTATCTTCATCGTCAGGGTTCTGAAACTAAGCCCTTCTTGGCTTGTGAAATTCCACAGTGTGCCTTGTCTATTAACCGGATACCATCCCCTTTCCTAATGAGTATTGAGGTCCGTTCTCTCATTTCCTCTTCTTCCTTCTTCAGCAGCTAGTCTTATCAGCTCTTTAACCAGCCAGACTCCTAAAGTACATAACATTTTAAGGTCAGTATCATGGCTATTTGTCTACTATTGCAGATGACATGCCTCTATTTTGGAGGCATCCTCTATTTGAAAGTGATTCAGTCCACAATCTATTCAAAGATAAATTCAAAATAAAGACAACAAAGGTTTGGAAGTTGCTCATCTGGACTTACCAGACTGAGTAGCATGCAGACTAAGCTACCCAAGCATTTCATCCCACCATATGACATCTGACTCATTCATGAGACTGTCTACTCCCCACCTTGTGCTCCTGAAGCTATTTTCCTTCCATATTTTTCCTACTCCCCCATTGACTGATTTTATGTCAGTTGTTTTGCCATTTCCACATATGAACAAGTAAAGTCTGCTTGGGCTTGCGGTATCATAGTCCTTACAGGTAGGAGTGATTTCAAAGTCCTGCTACACTGATAAAATAGAGGGACAGAGTCTGCTTTCTGGCCAATGAATGGATCTGTAGCAGTTCCATCTCCTTGATTGCTCTGGAGAAACAAGAGAAAAACAAAGAAAACAAGAAGGAAAGAAACCATGATCACTGAAGCCATGGGAGTCAGCAAAAGGTGGACTTCTCACAAAAGAATCTCTGAAACATGTTTTTCTGCCTGAGCTGGACTAGAGAGTAGGGATTTGTCAGCAAAACCCCAATGATGTTTTGTTTATTAATTCTTATTTTTCACTGAACACCCTATCAGGGTCCAAAGCCATGAACAACCAGATATATAAAGGTTTGCTTTGGGTATTAACAGGCTCAAAAATAAACTGGAAAACAGCATTTGGAGTTCACGGTGCAATAAATGATAGACAAGCACAAAATACCTCCTACTTCCCCATTCTCACAATTTACACATATATGTAGCTTATGTTTATGTTGTCAACATTGTGCATACCAAGCAGAAATTCTATCCGTCAACAGCAAAGCTTTCAGAATATCCCTTCCTTGGATTCAGAAATATCCATTATGATAAACTATATGGCAGTTCTGTTTCAGTTATAGTATTTATTTTTAGAACTATTATTATATTGCTAAATGTCTCCTTAAGGTGAAAGTAGCCATCATAATAGTGACAGGAGTTACTGGCAAGTAATTTCTTAATGTGGGACAGGCTCATTGCATCTGGTGATTTACTTTTAGGGACAGATTTGAATTAGGGCTAATGTCTAATAACAATTCAAAAGTCATGCCTGCTCACCCACCACACACCAAAAGAGACAGTAGCCGTGGCATCCTGAGAAAAGTTGAGTCATATTGATTTATTTCATACCTGTTTGATTCATTTTTTTAAAAAAATAATAGTATTTATTAAAATATTTTATACAAACACACACACACACATGTAAATATGAAAGAAAAGAGAAAAGGAGAAAATGACAAAGAAGAAAGAAGATAGAAAAAGAAAGAAAAATAAAAAATAGAAAACATAAAAAGAACTATTAAGAAATGGCTTCTGCTCTTCTGATCTTGGCAGTTACAACATATATATGACTCTGATCAAATATCTCAAAGAGTTCCATCATAACTCTTTCTATAACCTATTCTTCCTATAATCAAAAACACAAGTTACAAAATCATTTTCTTTGTAATGCAAAAGTTTATAAGGGATTTCTAGTCATTGATAAAAATTAGTAACGACCTTTATCTACTGAAAGAAGTGAGTCTGGTCATTTCAGCAAGATCTGTCAATTTCATCCACTGCAGTTCCATGTAGTGTGGAATCTCCGATCTTCCTGTGAGTACAATAATCTTGCCTCAATCATCACATACTGAAATAATCTTCTATGATAATTTTCTAAATGTAAATGTAAATTCAACCCTAAAATGAAGAGTTCTGACTTCAATCAAATATTAATCTTCAAAATCTTTAATATCAAAGTGTGTTTGAATCCAATTTTTAAAAATTTTACGTATCTACCAAGCATCACAGAATATATTTAGACATTCTCTGGTGTCATGTACCAACTACTGGTATATATCTTTTTGTAAAAAATTATCTTTATGATCATGACATAACATCAACCTTTTTAACAGTACATTTTCCCACTGATCCATTTGTACTGTATAACTAAAATTCTTAGTCCACTTTATCACGCATTATTTAACATATCCTTTTTCCATTTCAAATTTCAACGAACGTTTATACGTTTTAGCAATTATATAGTTGTCTGTGCACAATTGTACTTCAAATTTTGTCTTTCTTTGCTCCATATCATGTCTTTTTATCAAATTTATATCTTTCGGATACCTGTAAATAGGAAAGCCATTGACAGGTATATCGTTCTGCCATTAATTGCTCTTTTGATTTAATTTTACATTCCTCTTGGTGACTCTCCAATACAATAATTCCTGGTACATTAACAATTTGTCTTTGCCTGTTGTTGCTCTTCTGCAAAATATTTCTTGTATTAGGATCCAAAGAGGCGTTGTGTTTGCTGATTTTTATCATTGCTTCATTTGTTCAATCTGCCTTGCATGGTTACCACAGATTCATTTGTCAGCATCTAGATTTCAGGCATCACAAAAAGTCCCTGATTTTGTTTGTGAAGGATAAACTATTCTGGACCATCTGCTTAATCCCTGTTTTCTGCCAGCATTAGCCTGCTTTCTTTTAGTCACCCTTCTGACTCAAGTTTAAAAAAAAATGGAGCCAGACTTTTTCCTCTAAGGCTTCTCTCATCAGCAATGCCTGTCTCTCTCCTGGTTGTTCATAAAATGCCCAAAGCAATATTTTCAACTCCAAAATATTCCGGGTTGACCTATCTCCCCCTTCATTTGGAAGCAGGAATTCATATAAGGTCTAAAAGGCAAAAATGGTTTAATGTGCATCTTGAGAGTGATAAATCACCATCATGTTGTGGAGACTCTGAATGATAAACTGTTGGGCCTAGAGATGAACCTTTCAAATGAAAGGTTGAGTCCTCCTTAAGACCAAAAACATACGGTACTTTAGAAAAGCAGACATTTCCTCATGTTATTTTTTTTAATTAAAAATCAGGGATTTTATTGAAATATGAGTGGATTTGATGCAGCACTATAAAACAAATACATCACCAAATGACAACAAAACAGATAAAAGTTTGTTTGCACGCATAGATCATATGAAGATATTCAAAGCTGAAAGACACAAGGATTGTTTGTGATTATTGCAATGTCTGGTGTGCAGAGCAATGGAAACAGAGCCAAGTCAGTTATGTATCTTCATAAGTTCTTCCACTCCAGCATTTTTTCCCAAGAACATAATTACACATAACAGGAAACATGTAATTATAATACAAATGTTAGACATTCTTTTTTCACAATAGATGCCTGGTAACAGTTTCTATAATGTTTTCATTTTATCCTTTATTTATTTGCCAGTAGTGCTAATATACTTTTTTGCACACAATATTTATTTATTTGGTAGACGGGTTCAAAAAAGCTAAAAAAAATACAAATTGAAACAGAATTTAAAAAGTTAAAAATATTGATTAAATTCATCCAAGAATTAAAAATTTGAGAAAAGAGGGTCATCTTTACGGAGTTAGTAAGTTCTTATTATAACTAGTGATTAGAATTCCACTTAAAGAAGTAAAAATTAAACCTGACAAATAAAATATAAACAAAATGACCTCCCAAAATTGGCCATCTTCAAAGAAACTGAATCATATTGGTCAGCTAACAATGACTGTACATCAAATAAATCTACCTGACCCACAAATTTAGGTAATAAAAGGGACAAATACATTCAACATAATATAGGCATTAAATGCTAGTGTGTCTTCAAAAGAGGCATGTGTCTTTGACCAACTATGGTTGGTTGTCTTGTGGTGAGATGGCGGCAAACAAATTTAATAAATAAATTTAATAGATTAAATAGTAGTAAACTATAAGAAAGGTGAGATGATGTGACAGTCAATTTGGTATAGTAGTCAAAGTACCAGGCTAGAATCTTTGTGACTGTGAATTGTAGTCCCGCCTTAGGCATGAAGCCGATCCTTCTCTCTCAGCCTAGGAAGGAAGCAAGCAAGGGCAAAGTTTGACTGAAATCTTGCCAAGTAAGTTGCAAGGACTTGTCCTGGCAGTTGCCAGGAGTCCAGACTGACTTGAAGGCACTTAAAAGAAATGAGATGGGATGATTTTCTCATTAACCTTAGCACAAAATGGGCAGCACAAACTTTGTTCACACAGGGAAACTTTTTCATGAGTCCAGATACATATATGGAAATTAAGCAGTCAACCTTTTTTCTCCAGGAACTGGAGTTGGGAAACTCCAGGAGCCTTTTCTAAGGTTATCATTTGTGATTAAGAGTTCAGTTATAAACATGTCTGTCCCTGGAGGCAGGGCTGGAATGTCTTTTCCATAGACACAGCCTTTTAAATAAAACAACTCCATCTAACCCTGATAGCTGTTGCCTGTCTTGTCGCTCTTATTTTGGGGGTCCAAGGAAAAACATTGGCTATTTTGTCTTTCTGAACAGAAAGGGGATGATGTAGGACATTGATCCTGACACTGGTAGAACAAGGAAACTGCCTCAAGAAACTGAATTTGGGTACAAAAATGAGTTGGTGATTTATGAATTACTCTTTCAATTGCCATAAAGATGAGGAGATGGTCGGATATTCTATTTTGGAAGCCAAACTAAACTAGGTGGTCTTGGCTATGGACATTTGGGCCTCTCTTCCTCAGGCAGCAAAATGTCTCCTGTGAATGCTGGATCCCATGGGCATCTTGAGTTGATATTGTTGCTTAATGGGGCTGCTAAAATTCACACCCAAATTTGGCAGCTAAGAAATCCAGATCATCACAAGTCTCCAAATGAGCATTTCTACACAGGAAATAGCTTGCATTCTTCGTGTAAGAGTACGCTGTGAAGGATTACTAATTGCAAAATATTTCATGAGGGGAGAAACATATTTTAATTGTATTTTCCAGGTCTTACTGGTTCTTTCATAGTTTAACATTATTTTGTTTTGTTTTTGCAGACCTTCTTCCTCTTTTCTGAAATGACAAATCAACTCAAGTATAATTACATTAGGGTATATTTTAACTCCAAAATAGAGAGATGAATGCATTGTACAACTGAAAAATGAAATCAGAACATTAAAAGCATAGTTAATGGAGGTACTTTTACACATCTTCAAAACAGTAATGCAGTTTGTTATGCCTGAAAGCAAAATCCCTTCCATGTCCAATTTGAAGTAAATTAGATTAAATTAATTGGGATTTAATACGGAAGAAATGGCCTTGGTTTCCCACAGAAGATGAAAAAGATTCCTCCCCCTTTATGCACCCAGAGCAAATATTAACTGGTTGTGTCAACAATTAAATAGTTTTGTTGGAATTGGGTATTTTGTGAACTCATTCATTTTGGTTTATAAACCATGGCTTATGGCATGCCATGATATATGAATTCAGTAAGTGTAGTTTATTCAACAAATCATGGATGTATTCAACATATGGACCACAAGCACAGAGAATATTATACTGTTGTCAGATCTTCCTTTCTCTCCTTCTCCCTCCCTCCCTCTTTCT
>JAEANM010016411.1:0-13281 GCA_017656035.1 Myanophis thanlyinensis
TCAGGGGTCTCCAATCTTGGCAACTTGAAGACTCGTGGACTTCAACTCCCAGAATTCCTCAGCCAGCAAAGCTGGCTGAGGAATTCTGGGAATTGAAGTCCACGAGTCTTCAAGTTGCCAAGATTGGAGACCCCTGTCCTATGTAATAGCTGCTGTCTTAAATGAATGCATCTCACAAGTTATTGTTTGATTATGTAATTATACTCTGCCACTTGTTTTATTCTTAAAGAAATTGAAAAAAACATGCACTAAAGGGCATGCTTGGGCAGCTTTTTAAAAAGGTTTTAAAATGGAACTAGAAAAGGCAGGTCAATAAGTAGAGTTAAAAGGTGTTTAAATACTTGGATTGTAAACCACTTGAATCCATAGGACTTTGTAGTTGCTGATTAGAGAAAACGATTCTTCTTGTCAGTGTCCAGTTTAATTTCATGTGTTCTTATAATGAATTTATCACTTGGGTTACCATCCTACTTCACTTGCTTGCTATGAAAATATTCGCCCTATCTTGCAAGAGGTATAGAATAAAAATAACTCTGTCTCTGAGTTAATGATCCACAATGGACATTCAGAATCTAGTTTGGCCTAAACGGCAGATTTGAACAGAATATTTCTATTGGTCTGCTTGTTCTCAGAATGCAATGCTCATGGAAATCTATATTCTTTTTTTCCCCTCCTCTTTCTCACAACAGCTGCGAATCGTTAAAGAGGACTGCCATAAAGAGAAGGAAGAAAAGGATAAGTTTAAGAAACTGCTTAAGCAGCATAAACAGGTATGGAATACATGAAATGCAAATGCCAACTGACATAATATT
Organism: Myanophis thanlyinensis; assembly: GCA_017656035.1. NCBI lineage: Eukaryota > Metazoa > Chordata > Lepidosauria > Squamata > Homalopsidae > Myanophis > Myanophis thanlyinensis. The sequence continues at coordinate 813 of JAEANM010016411.1, forward strand.
ATGGCTTCTCAATACTGAATATTTGCCATAGTTGCTTGATATGGTCTATCAGTTCTGTATACTGAATTATAGTAAAATCATATCTGAAGTCAGGTTGGTCTGGTTTAAAGACACCTTCCCTAACTTGTGCATTGCCCAGAAATGTGGACCTCAATTTTCAGAATTGCCCAGTTTCTCTGGCCATTGCTAAAATTCTAGGAATTGAAGTCCAATTTGGAGCATGTCCTATTTTAAGAATTTATTGGATGTTTATTTTATATAGTAAGATGGTGCAATTTAAATTACAGCCAAGATCAGGTCTAACGTTTTTTTTTCCTTGTCTTGGTCCTATGGCAGTGAGGGAGAACTCTTCACCCCACCTCTCAATATCTCTCTGTCTGATGGTCTATCATCTGTCATTAGAGGGGTGTGCACATTTATACACTGCCTATTCTAGTGACTATTTTTCTTCCTAATATCAATAGCACTTGGGCATATATCACTTCATAGTGCTTTACAGCCCACTCTAAGCAGGTTGCAAACTCAGCATATTGTCCCCAACAATCTGGATCCTCATTTTACCTCGGAAGGCTGGAAAGCTGAGTTAGTCTTGAACCTGATGAGATTCGAACTGCCAAATTGCAGGCAGCCAGCAGTGAGCAGAAGTAGCGTGCAGTACTGCACTCTAACCACTGTGCCACTGCAGCTTATCCTAGGAATAGATCGACTATTGCACAGGGGACATAATATTTATTTTGTTGGTTTTAAAAGGACATAAAAAAGGAACAGGCCAAGCCAAAACAACCTGATTTGATTAGCTTGATGAATCATTAACTTTTATAAATTAGGATTCCCACAAAGGTTCTTCGTTTTTAACTTTCTGCTCTCTCTCTTGCAGCATTCAGGTGACAGATTGCATCCCGAACCACAGCCAGGACAAATCACCCCAGTCTGCCCCATGTATCAGTTTCAGTGCTCTCCTCCAGTCCAACCACACGCTTATCATGGTTTTGAGGACTGGCAACAGATCCGGTACCCACCACCAGCGGTGGCAAATCAGCATCCCCCAGTTCAGAATTATCATCGTGTCCCACCTGTGAGTTAATAAAATGTGAAGAATCAGAGTAAGCAATTGGAAGCAATAAGAACAGCATGCAATTGCCAGACATTTTCTTCTGTCCTAAAACCAAAAAAATAAAAAATGGACAGAATTGGAATTCTCAGGTTCTCTGCCAAAATTTGTATACAAGGAAACATAGGAATGTAAACTTTCTTGTTCAACAGTTGATGCTTTCTTCTATTTGCTGCTATTCGTTATGAAGAGCTGGGAAGTTTCTACTAGAAAATATACAGCAGGGATGTTCCAATTCAAACTGTTACCAGATTGAAACACTCCTTTTCTGGTCTAAAATGTCCCATCTTTAAGCATAAAGCAGTTGTCTGATGTACATATCTGTTCATTTTTGCGTAGTGATATTCAGTCCTTCTCATGAGTTCCAGGAAGCATAAAACAGCCAATCTCCCATGTGAAATGAATATTTTTCACGCTTGAAGTAAGGCGTTCTGTGCTCAAAAGAGCACTGGAGGATTGAACTTGAAAAAAAATTCAAATTGAAATGAATTACAGCTAGCCCTTGACTTACGAACATAAGTGAGCCTGGAAATACAGTCGTAAGTCATGACATTAAGTGGGTCACTGGATGATGCACCCGATTATATGACTTTATTGACTGTTAATTTTTTTGCAGCAGTCATTGAGGAAATGTTTCAGTCATAAAGCACATTAAACAAATGAGTGCTTTTTCCTGAAAGCAGCAGAAAGTAAACCACAGAACCCTGCAAAATCCCCTGAAAATTGGGGTCACGTGACTGTGGGATGCAGCAAACAGCTGTAAACATGAGCCAGTTGCTAAGCGCCAGAAATGTGATCATATAAAATCATTAGGAAGGAGAAGGGGGTTGGGACCATCAGAACTTCAAAAATGGATCATAAGTAGCTTTGTGAATGCCTGTTATAACTTGGAAGGGTTGCTAGCTGAGCAGTCATTAAGTGAGGACTACCCTGTACATAACCCTACTATACAGTATAGTATTGTATTTTTTTCTCTCTCTGCTTCTTATAGGCAGATTATACCTGGTATCCGGTATACAATCAGAACGCACAAGGAGGGGATGGTGTGAAACAGTTTCCCAAGGAATCTGGTAAGAGCTTTCTATTTCTTTCACGGCCTACTGGGATATCTTTTTCAATGTTGCCTTTCCTAGCTCTCCCTCATTTTTAGGATTAATTCGCTTGTTAATAGAGTCACGTGGGAAATTTTGGCATGGCCGTGATTTGCGAAACACTTGGAGAGTCTATTAAATAAGATCATTATGAGTCTGTCTTTCAGACATTTCCTTGATTTGATCTCAAAGTGCTCTGAGTTCATGCTAGTTTGGTTGGGTATTTAAATCTGAAGAGAGGAGAGAGGTAGCTGGCAATTCGGAGTGTATACTTTTCTGCTCTTTTATAGCTACAGTGAATAATGTTTGCCTTCACATACACACAAAGGCTTTCAAAATTTTCTGCATGTCAGTTATTGTATATCAGTCAGAGCATTCTGCACACCAAGGCTGGCTTTGGAAACGAGAGTGCTTAATAAGCGAGAGTGAGGATTTGGGTGACAGATCCATTTCATCTGTAATGCTGTGCAAGTTAGCAACTCTTGGGTAGGAGAATTAGGGCCTTGGTAATACAGGCAATCCTCAATTTTTGTCCACAATTGAGCCCAACATTTCTGTTGTTAAGTGAGACATTTGTTAAATGACCTTGCCCATTTTACAACTTTTCTTGCTACAGTTGTTAAGTGAACCACTAAAGTTGATAAATTAGTCATCTTGTTGTTAAGTGAACCTGGCTTCCCCATTGACTGCTTGTCAGACGGTCGCAAAAGGCGATCGTATGACACACACCCCCCCCCCAGGACACAGCAACGGTCATAAATAATGAATCAGTTGCCAAGCAACTGAATTTTGGATCATGTGACCATGAGAAGGCCTCAAAGGTCATAACTCTGACAAATGGTTGTAAGTCATTTTTTTCAGTGCAGTTGTAACTTTGAACAAGTCACTAAATGAACTGTTGTAAATCAAGGACTACCTGTACAAGATTTGAAAAACTATTTTAATACCCATGTTTGCTTTTCAGACACTACAGGCCTCGGGTTATCTAAAGCTCCAAGACCTGTTTAACTTTATGGTGATATGTGTAAGATGCAGAAGCGAAACGACATCGTGTGTTAATCCATCTCAACGCCTTTACTTCTGGACATTGGTCACATTTATTTGGGTATAAAAAAGATCCACGCCACTTGGATGCTTGAAAATAATAAGCAGGATTTTCTGAAACTGAATGGCTACCAAGACGCAACCATGACCTTACAGTTTTGGGGAAATCTCCCTCTCTGAAATCTCCAGGTCTGATTTTCTCTCGGCATTTGATTCACAACTGTTTTTTTTCTGCTGCATTTGAGGATTCAGCTGTAAGAGAACAACCGTTGAGCCCCAGCAGTGAAGACTAGGAGTTCTGGGTTAACAGGACCTACGCTGAGCTGATTCTCTTACAGTTGGGCAGCTGTATATCTAGGATGTGGCAATTTTGCATTTGTTGGCTGTGGAAGCATGCTTTGGGCAGGACAGCGGTCCTTTAACAAATAACTAATGCCTGTACAAGTTTGGGATTCAGTGTTCCAAGGACAGAGAGAAAAAAATCTTCCTGTGTTCGTCTAAATAATGTATATGAATAAAAATGAAAGATACTTTTCCTACACTGAATGAATTATATATATATATATTCACACACACATTAAAACATGTAGTTGTCAATAAACATTTTAACCCCAGTGAATGTTAATTTGAGTTGAAAACTGTTTAATGCTGCTTTAATTACCCATCTATTTACCCCTAAAATATGGCAGCCTTTTTTGCTCCCTCTTAATTGGAATAATATACCAGTTCATCATCGCCTGCATGTTGCTTAATAGAATTATATCTATTTAAACTGCTCAGTGGAAAAAGGCTTCAGGTTTCTATTTCATCCCATTCCTAGTTACTATTGAACCTAACTGGTGGACTAGATCGATTTGTTCCTTAATCTAATAATTCAGTTCTGATTTCCTTTTGTTGGTAAAAAGTTATATTTGGCCCTCCTATGATTTAACTGGGAGACAGGTGTGAAGAATGGTCTTTTTTTCCAGATTACTGATCCCTTGGAGCAATCTTACAAAATGATGAACCAGCCAAGCATTTTTCAAAGCACTAGAAGTGACATAAATTCTTCTTCTGCCATATCCGTCATCAGACGTTGGCAATTACGTTGACGATTCTATTTTTATCAATAGCTGCACGAAAAAGTGCTGTTGAGTTTTGTCCAAACAAGTCCCTTAGATTTTGAAGCCATGATGTTCTTCTGCCTGGACTTCATTTGCCTTCAATCTTTCCTTGGAGGATTAAGCGAAGTATGCTGTATTTTTCTGGGTGTTGCATCACATGTTCAAAATACTCTAACTTTCGCTTTTTTATGGTTTTGATGATTTCCCTTAGCTTTCCCAGCCAGCTTAAATTGCTTGTTACAATTACATGCTCCCCTAAAACATTGAATATATATGCTCCTTTGAAAATAGAATTCATGTTCACTAGTAAGCACATAATTGAGAAATTATTGAGTGTTTTCTTTTTCTTTATGAAATAAAGAAAAAATTTCAGAATCTTCACAGTGCAAAGAAAAATGTCTAAAGAATTTGTAAAAACCTTTAAAAAAACATTTTCACTGAGTTTGCTTTCTGTCACAGGTCTTTCAATTATTATAGAATAAATTGTAGGAAGATGTGAAAGAAGAGATATAATAGGATGTTTGGTCCATCTACAGTCTCTAAATGGAGACATCTTTATAAAACATTTTGAGAAGTTCTAAGTACAAGCTGCCACTGTATTTATGCAGGCCAATATTTTACAACTATATTCTGGTTTCAAAAAAGCTTTTCAAAAAGTGTGTAAAATTATCTTAACTATATTCAGTTTAATAAAATACAAGTTTTCCTGGGCAGTGCCTGGAGTTCTGTATCTAAGTTTTGCTCTTATGAAATATTTTTCTTGTAACATGCTTGTTTTTATTGCATACTTTCAGATTGCTATGAAAGGAAACAGGTATGTGGTGTGCCCTCCCCCCAAACAATTCCCTGCAATGTTGTTAAAGGGGGAAAAGTGTTCACACACAGCTGGATCTTCTCTTTGAATGTGGATATTATGAAAATAAATTCAGGAAAAAGCACTGCTACCCTTAAGGATTCATGCTTGAAATCATGGAGAAGATGTTCAGCTTAATACAGTGTCTATCACACATGTGCTTTTGGTGCATGGCATCCTGGCTGCAACATTGTGAGCTAAAAACCTAGAAATCCTCTATTCAACCCTGCAAACACGAGTGCTAACAGATCTGAGCTATCAAAATCCAGAAAAACCTCTAGAAGCCAGGGGAGAAAAGTGCAGCAGTCCGTTCAATTTTGGACATCATTTACTAGGCAACCAGAGTCCCTGCAGCCTATCTTCTGCCATTGAATATGGAATTGTCACCTATCTATCTTATACATGTGTATGAAAGTTAGTGTGTAACTGTATGTACACAATGTGAAATATCCGATACGGTCAAACGTTAAACTTGATCCTTTCATAATATGAAAATGGTTGCATGACGAAAGTAGTAAAATGGAGGTTTGATCTGTATTGAAAGAGTCTCTCACAACAGAAGTGCACTGAGAATTTGCTGTTTTTATTAGGCAGTGTTCTTAGACAGAAGATGTGGAGGTTAGAGAGGCTAAACTTTGGACCAAAAGGAAGAAATACATCTCTGCAAAGGTTGTAGTGAAGTAGCCGAATGCACTTAAGAACTACTCCGCTGCCTTGCAGTCTTAGGCCAGGTCCTACTCGTAAGGAGTTTTCAGATCTAACCGTCATTCTGATGCATTTTCCTTGCCTCAAAATCCTTTGATGCCTCTTTCCTTCACTATCAGAAAGAGAGTCATTTAAGAAAGTCCAGTTCATAAATTCTCCAGCTGGGGTCTCTATTCTACATTTTGAGGAAGGGAGGTAAACTACTTTATTCAGAGATGCCAAAAGTATTCATTCAAATCTATATTAGAGGGCTTATCTTATTTTCAGTAGAACTGCGATGGTTAGTAAGGATCGTAGAAAGGGGGATAAAGGGTGAAGGCATGATTATACTGTAGATGCAATTTCTGTCTCTCAACAAAGAAAGACTTACAACAAATCTGCAGCCTTTAAGGTGTCATAGGGAACTCTTGGTTATGTGCCTGAATTCTGATTAATAATTTTTTTTTCTAGAACCAAAATGACATAGCAATGTTTAAAACAACAAAACTAAGTGAGAAACCCTTAATGAACGTAGTATTTAATTATCATCCAGTGTTAGAAATGAGTTTAAATTGCTAAAAATAAACTAGATTGATTTTAATACTGTGACACAATGGGCCAATGTATGGCTTGTAATTAAAAAAAAAATCTTAATTTTGTTGTCCCAAAGGTGTTTTTTCAAGAGGCAACTGGACTTCTTTTTTTCTTTGGAGATATTTTACTTCTCATCCAAGAAGCTTCTTTAGCTCTGAAGAAGTTTCTTGGTTGAGAAGTGAAATGGCTTCAAAGAAAAACCAGAAAGTCCAGTTGCCTCTTGAAAAAACACCTTTGGGACAGCCATGATCTGGATGACTGAGAATCTCCATAGACATCTTAATTTTGTTGTTTTTAAAAATTGTGCAGTATGTTCTGCATCGATACGTTAATAATGAAATGGAGGAATAGTCTTCACTTTTCTTTAGTACCGTAATATACTAGAGATGCAAAACCAAAAGATTACTTTGGTCTTGTTATTCATGCTCAAGTAACAGATTTTGAAGCAGTATCAGAAGTTACTAAAATGGTTTCCCAATACATATTGGTTCCATTCTGTGGAAATTAAAGCTATCATTGAGTAAACTGAGATCATCATGTTTTTATAAAGGTATGCTTGAAAATACTTTAGATAAGATTTAAGAATTTTGATATTAATATTTAGCAATATTAGTATATAAATTGGCATCCTGTAAGGTAAATTCTAACAACCTTATTTTAGCTGTGAATAAAGGATATTTGGATGTTTGGTGGTTTGACAGAAGAAAATGAATATATCTGAATATGTTTGCAGCCTGCCTCCCCCCCCCCCAAATTCATTTTCATTTGTATGGAGTCTATCCAGTTAGGTTTTTCCTCAAGTATCGTATGATATCATTCTTTACAGTGGAAACATTTGTCCGGGGATACCATCTCATCACAGGCTTTCCTTGACGATTAACCAAAAATTTCTCAAAGTTCCACTTAATGTCATGGATCTTCATAGGTGACCAGAAGAGTCTCGCTGGGTCACCAAAAGTTTCCACAACTGGTGGACAGGAGTTCTACCAGAAAAAAAAAGTTGAATTTTGTTAGTGTTTCTAGAATTAGAATTGTAAGTATTTTTCATCCTTAATCTAATGGCTATAGGGTTGTTATCATGGAGAGAGAGGGAGGGAGTGGAAGAGAGAGAGAGAGAAATTTAGGAAACTGGGAACAAAATCTATAAGACAGCATACTTTATTTCAATGACATTTGAATTTCTAAGAGGCTTATTAGTCAATGTTTATTATAAAGTTACCAAAACAGGAGAATAATTGTAGCTCAGGGTTGAAATGAGGAGTCCTTGGTACTCTCTGAGCTTTATTGTTTTCTTGCAGACGTTTTATTACCTATACAAGGTAACATCATCAGAGATGTTACCTAATTTGGGTAATGAAATGTCTGCAAGAAAATAGCCAAGCTCAGAGAGCCCCAATGACCCCTTATTATGAAGTTATATATTCTATTCCAAGCTGATTTCCTATAGCATTGTAGAATGATCCTTAAAATCCATTTATCCCACACTTTCTAAGTAATTCCATCTTAATTTTTGTTGGCATAAATAACACATATACTTTGGGTTGCTCTGTGAAAATCTTGAATAAGATTTTCTGATGTATTAAGACTTCCAATTATCACAAGGGAAAAAAGGGTTTGTTTTTTTTACTAATTGTCTGCAGCTCTCCAGTATCACAGTACCCAGAAGATTTTCCATCTCTCCAGAGGAATTTTTTTGGAAGAAATAAATAAAAATATTGGGAAAATTTTGCCCTCCATCCACATGCCTACAGAAACACTGCACAATTTTAAGGCAAAATTTTAAGATTGAGGCATTAGAAGTTTGGCGCTAATGCCATCCAAATCTTATTGTCCATCATCTATGAAACACTGCAGCCAATACAAACCTTCAGGAAGGTGTAAATTTTCTCTTCGTTTTCCCCATTTACATCAATTTTTTGAAAGAGTTGGAAATTGGGGACAAAGCCTCCCCCTGGTCTGACATATCTGGAACAAAAAAGAACATTAATTAAACCTTTCAAGAGAATGTAGCAAGAAATGGCCTGCTCTGTTCTGAGGAGAACTTCTCAGTCCTACTGTATATTAGATCTGATCATTTAGTGCCTTTGCCACCAAGGGCTGTGCAGCTATTAATACAACTTTTTTTTAAAACCATTGCTTGGAGAAAAGTTCAAAGTTGCATGGGTAAAACACATGCAGTGCCCATCCTTTTATGTCACAACCCTTGAAGCTCCAACAGCTCACAGTATTGAAATTCTTGGCAAACTGCTGATTGTAAATGTTCTGATTGTTTTTAAGAAGATGTCAAACAAAAATGACATGTTGGCATGATGCGTCTAATCCATGCAAAGTTGAGGAACTTCCTAAAAATACAGTCTGTGAAAGTATTAGCTCATCATTTGACTAATTTAAGTCTTCAAAACATCCACAAAACTACCCTATCTAAGTGTGGCCCATGGGCACCAAATTCTCATCTATTCTTGGATGAAAAGTTCCATTGGTTGCCCAATTTTCATTAAGATGCAGAAGGGATAAATGTAATGGCTGGTTCCAGGCTGATAAAAGAATAAGGAGACCATTGTTTAATTAACAGCTGCAGGCCAAGTTATTAGTGAAAATACTAAGTGGCTTTCTAGTGTACAGGAAAGCAGTTCAAAAGAAAACAGAAGTTTCCTCCTTAACTTGTGAGACACACTGGTTTTCGATGGGAACAAATTCATTTGCCAGAATCCTACTAGTAACGCCATCTCTTTCTTCTCAATAAGTCTTGTGAAAGAGACTGAGAAGTGCGTTTGGAGAATAATCATTTCTGGCTTGCTTAGGAGCAGGCCAAAGAGCCTAACAACTGGAAAGACTTAGGATACCCAAATACAAGCCCATTAAAGAATAAATAGTAAAGCCACAGAAGGAGGCAACTATCTAGCTGTTGGGAAGTCTGGCAATGCTAACATAATCTTATATGAGTAGCACAGCCAAGAAGGCATTTCTTGCATAAACTCACTTTATTCCTTGAAGGATTTCAGAATTCCGTCCTGGTTCTTGTTTTCCAAATTGATTGCATGGGAAGCCTAGAATGACTAGTCGGTTAATTCCCAGTGAAGTTTGTAGTGCATTCAGTTCTGTTAGATAAAGCAACAGGATACTTCAGCAATAGCACTGTACTTTGAACATCCTATCAGGTAACGAATAGTCTATGGATCATTGCTGAACTTTCTGTAAGGTATTCCACACAGCCACAATCTTTGCCTTCGTAATTTGAAATGACATTTTTTTAAAATCACAGCATAGGACCTACCAGCTCTTTTTTTTCCTTGACTTGACAAATCTTCACAGTGGCTCTAAAGGAGAGGCCTAAAGAGATGATCTGTCCCTTTCTTGTTCTTTCTCAAGGAAGAACATTTTAAAAACTGATCTGATTATCATATGGTCAGCTATGGTGGCGCAGTGGTTAGAATGCAGTACTGCAGGCTACTTCTGCTGACTTCCAGCTGCCAGCAGTTTGACAATTTGTTTTCCAAGGTTGGTAAAATGGGGAGCCAGATTGTTGAGGGCAATATGCTGAGTATATAAACCACTTAGAGAAGGCTGTAAAGCATTGTGGAACTGTACATAAGTCTAAGTGATATTGCTATATAGCACAAGCTACAAAACTTCCTGTTGGAGGTTGGGGGAATGGGCTGTTTCTGCATCACACTGAGCCAATAACTAGTATGGGAGAAATCGATAACACCAAGAAGGGGGATGAGATAGAAGGTCCTGTTGCTGAGAAACTACTCACCTGCAGCTCCAGAGAAAACACCATGATAAAAATGTCTTTGGAGCAAAAGGCTAAAGTAGGAGATGACTGGCTTGGTTTCCCAAGCCCTGGAATGACAGGGAACATCACTGGTCTTAGATCAGTACAATCGCCATTATGGAGCATCCTAAACTGGGACAAGTCCATTGTCATGACTTTTAATATACAAGATATGTCTCTAAACCTTATATGGCTTAATACAGTATAGTTTCATTATCATATTTTTCCTTTACGATACTCCATGAAATGTAATGTTGTGGAGACATTGAAAAAAGCCCTCACTCATCTTATTGTATATCACAACTTACTGCTGCAAGTAAAAGTACTTGGATATACCAAAACAGTTACCAGAAGTCAAATTCATCTTGAGGAAGCATTTATTCTAAGTCTCAGCCTTCAATGACTGATCAAATCTGGAGTATGGGATGTGATTATTAAATACTTCTGAGTATTTCCATTTCCATCTGGGTGTAGATTCAAAGTTGCTGGAGTTTTGACTAGAAATCCAACACCTGCTTACTTTATCAATATTGTGTTAGAGTGTACTTCCTAGCTTATGGTCTTACCAAGATATTGTGCTGTGAGTCCTCAGTAAGTGGCCACATTCACAAAGAGGATATACTTCCCCACATAGTTCTGGAAGGAGATGTATTCACCAGTTAAAGAGAGAGCCCCATAATCATGGGCTGATCCTTGAACTGAGTCATAGCAATCCACCTGGAAGACAGTACAAGACATAATAGTTCTACTTCCATGCACTCTAACATGTGGTGCAGATTCCCACACCAACTCTGGTTCAGTTTAGTATCATGTCTACAACCAAAGCGCTGAAATGGAACAGGTTGTTTCATTTTATCAGAAGCTTTCATCAGTAGGAAAAGACAGGGAATATGTAAAGGGGAAGAAGCACAACCTAAGACCAAATTAGTGGATATAAGGAACATTTCAACTTAAAAGACGAAGAAAGATGCCACCACTTCTCACTTCCATGGAACTACTTCAGGAGATTTGGAGGCTAGCAGAAGTCTCTCCAGTACTAAGTCAGAGGTTTAGAATAACAAAGCTGGAAGGAACTTGGAGGTCTTCTAGTCCAACCCCCTGTTCAGGTAGGAAACCCTATACCGGGGTGTCAAGCTCATGTCATCATGGCAGTGTCATGTGACATATCACAACTTTTTTCCCCTTCACTAAACCGGATGTGGGCGTGGCTGGTGCATGATGCAGCTAACCTGTGGGCCATGAGTTTGACACTTTTGCCTTATACCATTTCAGCCAAGTGGTTGTCCAATCTCTTCTTTAAAATGTCCAGTGTTGGAGCACTTGTTATGTTATGTTTAACATACTGACATCAAAAATAGCTACATCAGACAAATTTCTTCATCCTTTTTGTTTATATGAATTGTTCCTGAACAACAGAAATTAAGTAACAGGAATTGCTTAAATAAAATCATATTTATCACTCAGTTATATACCAGTATGTAGGATCCATGGGGGAAAAAAGAAAAGAAAAACTTTATAACAGCTTTCCTCTCTCTACTAGAGGAAAGTGTTAAACTATAACTCTTAACCATAATTTCCAGAAATCACTGTCATGGGAGCTGAAGTCCAATGTATTCAGAGTCACATTGAGAGCAAGCTATTCTGTCTTTAATATAACTCAATGCTTTGAAGCATAGCTGCCTAGAGCTAAATGTAACTATAGGTTTGAAAGGCCAGTATGAATAATAGGAACAGAACTTCATTTTTTTTCTTGCGTCCTTTCTCTTCACCAAAAATAGTGGCATTTTGTTCCCATTTAAACATTTCCTTTGACAAAGTGTACAGAAACCATGCGGTACACTTTGTTCAAATCTTTGCTCTGAATTTTTTTTTTCCTTTTACCAAATTGGCAAAATAGTGTGAATAGGATCCAAAATGAATGACTAATTTGCAATCTGAGGTACTGAAAAAGCTGAAACTGATAACATTCTTACTCTTATAAGCATTGTGAAAAGCCGCTTTAAAAAGATAAAGTGTAGCCTCTTCACTCAACATTTTGAAGTTTTGACTCTTAGGAAGATATTAAAGTCTCTGGGAGAATTTTATAGGGACTACATGCTCAATTTCTGAGGAATTTCATTATCTTAAAGAAATATATTAATAATATGAAAATGCAGAGGCTTTGGACTATTCCAGTTATTTATATTTAAAAATTTTTAAAAATTAATACGTGTG
>JAEANM010016412.1:0-13280 GCA_017656035.1 Myanophis thanlyinensis
TCAGCAGTCATCTGAGGCCATATCCCTGGTCTCTCCGGGGTCCTCAGCGGTCCCTCATAGCCTCTGCCTCAGTGTCTTGGCAGTCTCTCGGAGCTTTTGTCTCTGTGCCTCAGCAGTCCCTGAAGGCCTCTACCTCAGCATCACCATCCTGATCTGCCCCAGCAGAGCTCAGCTATCTCTTTATAGCAGATTAAGGGCGAGGGGGTGATTTACAAGAAATCCTTTCAGAGGTGAAATGATTGAAATTATATAGGTTGATGTAGGAGAAGAAGACGAGGCTGGAGTTGGAGTTGGAGTCAAAAGAGGAAACAATCTGGAATTACTATAAACTAACAAATCCAGCCTTCCTTGAATTAACTCTTAGCTAATACCAATTTAGTGCTGACCATTAGTTGACTAGATTCTTGTGTAAAGGATTGGGCAATAAATCTTAATTGGAATTTAACATGTGGTCCTGATTGTTTCTGGTGGACAGCTCCATGTTCCTAATGCTTATAAAGCCATGAAAAAGTAGATTTTTGGGGTAGGGTATAATTTTTGTGGCATGGGTCAAGTTAACTCTTAAATGTATATTTGAATTATTATTTATTTAAATATTGGTAGTTTTCTTTAGCCTATTAGTTCCTTAAGTCATAGGAACTGGGTGGGGCATCAATTATAATAAATCAGTCAATCTAAGAATAGACATTTATTGATATCTAAGTTTCAGAAAATAAAATATTAAAAATGCAAGCTTACATTTAAAAAAAAACCTATGGCAGGAAATCCAGCTGAGTTTCTAATTTTCCATCCCCATTTTCACTCCAGTTATTTTTGCATCAAATCTCAATTAACATTCTGATCAAATGTCAATAAAAGAAGCTGTGTGCTTAATTAGACCTGCCACATTATTTGATCTTGGTCATCCAGCTGTAAAATGTTTTCCCCTTTTAGCCTTCAGCTGGGCAGTAAAATTCAGAGAAACCCTCCATCCAGTTCTTGTCCTCAATAGGTATTTCTTAATTCCCTTTCAACTAAAATCTAAATGGATTTTGTAATATTCAGCACAGGTTTTGAAAGCATGACTTTTACAGATATCAATGGTGACAAACACTGATCGTTTGGGAATGCTGTTCTGTTCCCAGCCCCCAAAGTATAATACTGGATATTAGATCTCACGAGGGAAAAACTTCAGCAAGCAATAAAGATTATAATTCCAACCAATTTGATCCATTATTTTTAAAAGAGACATCAAATGATAGTGGAGTAGTTTTTCCTGCACGATCACTTTCTTCTGCTTAGAAATTACATGGATAGGTATCAGAAGTAGAAAGGTCAAGATAAATAATTGAGATTCAAAGCACTTATATCAGGAATATTCCATCTAAGGTAGGTCTATAAGTGCCACCCATTGCTAACTAAAATTTTGGGGCTAATTTTTTGATGGGGCAGAAATGGAGGATACAGAATAATTGTCCTACAATTCAGTTAATCAATTTAATTGAATTAATGTAATTACATTTTGATGTAAGCACTAATTAAATTAAGTGGGTTTTTTTTAATGGTGTACCCAGTACTTTGGCGTACCTCAAATAAGTGCCATCAATTATTTTTAGCTTTGATCCTACTGACTCTTTTTTTGTGTGCCTTTAAGTCAATCTTGACTTGATGACAGCATTTTGGCATTTGAGCTGAGAGAGATGGAGGCACTCAATGTCCTCCAGTTGACTTTGTGCCTAAGGCAGAGCTAAAACTCAAGGTCTCTCTGCTTTTAGCAATTTAGTTTACTTCATTTTTTTAAAATCTGGTTTGGCTATGTTCAAATTGAGAAGTAGCATTGTATATTTGGTCTGATCTGTTATTACTGCTGTTGATGCTTTGGGGACAGATTTTGAAGTCCATCCAGAAACTTCAGTTGTTCTAGAACAGAGCAGCTTGTGTAGTTATGCTGCTCTCCGTGGTTCTCTCCATGGACACAATTATTTCAGGAGGTGTCCTGATTCTCAGATTTATAGATGTGATTAGAGCTGATGATTATTTCTTTTAATATCTAACATGGCATAGGACTAGGTTAATTGTGTGACTGCCTTCTCTCAACCTGCCCTCCATAATAAATGATTCCCTCCTTTAAACTTTAAGGACCTAGGAAGCATGTTTTAGGGGGACTTCCCCTGTGTTCTGGAACAATCTCTCCCTTGTTCCCCATCCTCCCGACAATACATGATAGGCCCCAACTTTTCTCATCTTTAGAAAAACCATTGACTCAACTTTCCCCCCAAGTATTTGGTCCAATTGAATGGATTCGGCTTTTGTGTTGTTTTTGTGTTTTCTTAGTGTGATCAACATTTTAGAGTTTGTGAATGTATGTGTATGTGTTGTGAGTGTTTCAATATTATGTGGTTCTCTATTTGGTTTATTTATATTTATTTATTGTTGTTGTTGTGGTGGTGCATGATCCAGAGTCACAGTATTTAAGTTGGGTGACTTTATAAATCTAGTAAATAAACCAATATTTATATCAAAACAGTTACTGCTTCCTATAAGCTGTGTTTAAGCTAAACATTGTGCATATAAGAATTAATGTCTGTTACTGAATATTAAAATAGGATTGTTCACTTGAAATTTAAAAGTGTACAAATTGTTCAGTATGCCTTTCTAGTCCTAATTCTTATTTAATTCTGTTGTATGCATAGATACGACCCCTGTTCTTTGTCTGTATGGTAGGAAAAGGGAAACAAAACCTGTATATGAACAAAACGAATAACAATGTATATATGCTGGGTAAATTAAAAATATCAATCATTTTGAAAACAGTGACATACAAAATAATAGAAATATGAGGTTAGTAACGCAAAGTCTAGGAAGCTCTCAGAACCATGATAATAACATTTGCTTGGTTCGGTATCAATTGTAACTCAAAATTAACTGTTTTGTACATATTTTCTTTATCAAAGCAATGATATCTCCCCTCTACCCGGACTGGATGCAGGCTTTAAAACTTGATAACTCCTACCTGGTAAAATAAATGGTATGCTTTTCCTTTCTCCAGCTGTTAGGGAATGCTTGCTTTATGGTAACTAGCACTGCAGTTGTTAAAACTTGACAATAATGATACTAGATGGCCAATGGTCTGTGGTCAAAAAGAAACCATCACGGTGACAGAAGTATCTTTATGATGATGAACAGCTTGTGAAAGATGGTAGCTTTAGATAGATCATTCCTAATGACTGATGTTCCAAGGGGAAACTTATAAGCCATACAGCAAGGTGATTTATCAGGTCACCATATGAAGCTCCTCTTAGCCTGCAAATTGCACTGACAATCACTCTCTTCTGAAGGTCTTTTCTGCCACTAGCGAGGAGGACCTGACATAAGTCTCCATTCCTGGGCTGATAAATGATGATTGAACTCTTGCCTATTTCAATCTAGAATATTTGAAGGCATTTAGAGCAAAGGCATCCATCCATTACAAGCCATGAGGCTATGGATCATAGATTACTGAGAGATGTCTGGGAAATAGCTACTCCAATATCATACCAAGCAAGCAATAAAAAACACCCCAATCAAGGAACTATCAACTCAGACAAACAAACTAATAGTGAACAGTAGCTAATCAAGGATCCACCAAGAACACTCTCACTCCAACACTGACAGAGCATGCCATCAATCTATAAAAAGAGAGCAGTCTCCACTCCCATATAGCACTGATGATGTTACCTAGATGGATAATGAAACATCTTCAAGGAATCAGTCAAGTTCAGAGAACACCAAAGACCTCATATTGATCCATGTGCCTTTCCTCAAACAATTGATTTGTATATTGTATACATGTATCTATGTATCTACCGATACAGTTCATATATATAAAGGAACCAATGGGAACCTAAAAAGTGTTTTTCAAGAGGCAACTGGACTTTGTGGTTTTTCTCTGTTTCGCTTCTCATCCAAGAAACTTCTTGAGTTCATCTAAGAAGCTTCAAAGCTGAAGCAGCTTCTTAGATGAGAAGTGAAAAGCCTTCAAAGAAAAACCAGAAAGTCCAGTTGCCTCTTGAAAAAAACAGTTTTGGGACAACCATGACCTGGATGACTGAGAAGCTCCACAGACATTTAGTTATGTATGTTGCAATGGGAACAGAGTTTGTTGCAGCTTCTTTTCCACAATTCACCTTGCATATGTCTTACAGTTTCAGTAATTTCTTTGAAGATTGCGATAAAAGGAAAATGTTCTTGCACATATCAAAGATATGCTCCAAACAGAGAAGCTGCAGTTCACTGTTTTACCATTCATTACATTAGGAATCAATATCTTCTTTGAAGGATATTAGCGTAGTGTGCTTAATCTCCATTTTATTTCATCATAGTTCCTGAAAGCTAAGGAAAGGGTAAAGTACAAACGATTAGCCCAAAATCACACTGAGAATGTCATGGCTGAATTAAGATTCCAACCAGGTTTTTCCTATTGAAATCCAGCAGTTGAATCACCACACTAGAGTTAAGCAACATTGGTGATCAAAACAGAAGTGGGGGCTAATAGAATAACAAAATGAGACTTTGAATATAGGAGATGATCTAATTCCTTCCTCTCCCCCTTCCCCCCAAAAAAAATCCCCATTCTGAGTGTATTAAGATTATTTATAGGTTACAATACCATCTTTTTTTTTAGTTTCTTATTTTTAAAAAAATGCAGAAAATTATGCTTTTCTTATTGGCCAATTTGACACTTTTTGGGTGGTGGTGGTCACCATCTTGGATAGTCCCTAAAATTAGGGCCACATAGAGTTCATGACAATGGGTATGACCTTTGTGGGAACAGAATGGTAGAGTTATTCCTGGTCTGCCATTTTGTCAAATGTGGCAGAGGTACAAGCTATACTTGTAACTGATAAACCTAATTGAGAAAAATTCCAAAAATGGAAGAGGTCCCTCATTCTACCCTGCCCAGGATTCCTAAGGGAGAAGAGAATTCAAACATCAACATTCTGCTAGCCTTGAAGAGTTGCCAACTAATTTTGTCTGCAGTTCTTGATCAACTGTAGTTTAGTATAGCAGCACGTGTAGTAATAACTTAGGTTAAGGTGGCTGGGGAATTCTGGGAGTTGAAGTCTACACATCTTAAAGTTGTTGAGGTTAAGACATGTTGGTATAGATTAAGGGTGTGCTACCTTTTAGCTTGCCTAAGCCGCATTGAGTAAAGAGGAATAGTCTTGGGCCACACGCAAAATATATAATATAGTTAATTTATATAAACACATAAATAATAAAAGTTTACAATTTTGTAGAGATGCATTACTTGCTGTCCAGGGCAACCATATGTAACCCATGAACCATGAGTCTGATATGTTTGTTTTAGATACATGCACTTCTGGAGGAAAAAAAAATACTTTGCAGGCAAGAAAATACTTAATTGCTAAGCAATTGCAATCATAAAGTGATTTTTTTATTGCATTCCAACATTTTTATGGCAGACAACAGAAGGGAAGGAGATCTGAAGATGTTTGTTTATTTGCTTTAGCTGGATGCCACTTACAGAGCTATCTAGCTGTGAAAGTAAAGCTTTCAGAGAAACTGACATTTTTCTACCCTACAGGGCTACAAATAAGTGTGGGGGGGGGGGTTGGAAATGATATGATTTATGAGGGAAACCTTGTGTGCTGTGTGCTGCTTGTTTCAAGAACCTCTTCTCCACACCCCATGACATTTCCCCTAAACATTGGTTCTATGATTAAGTACGGCGATATCTCAGATATCTTTCACAGAGTGTATTGCAAATCTCTTTTGTACAGATTGCAACTGCAAAGTTAGAGAGTCCGTGCTTATGCACAATTTGTAACTTTATGATCAGAATCAGAATCGAGCTGGAAGGGACCTTGGAAGTCTTCTAGTCCAGCCCTCTGCTCAAGCAAGAGGTAACCTATACCATTTCAGACAAGTGGCTGTCCAGTCTCTTCTTATAAACCACCAGTGATGAAGCACCCACAACACCTGTATTTGGTTCCTAGAATGAAAAAGGCATAGAAACAGATCAGCCAATGGGAGCTGTTTGGGAACTGAAACAGTATTTGCTGAAGACAGCAAGGAGCCTGGGCGTGGCTTAGCTCTGCAGTTCAAGAAACTGAAACTAGTCTGTGCTGAGCTCTGAAAACTTAAACTGAAGCTCCTCTCCTCTGCTTGTGTTTTCTTCTTGTGTCTACCACGTTGAAAGAGCTTTCGGTATTGTATACTTACTTCATGTTATATTATATACAAAGAGAAGTTTCTTATATATAATGGAATCCTGCTGAATCAGTTACTTGTGTGTGCTTCTGAATGTGTTTGCTGCTGAAAACTCTGACATATCTAAAGGCAAGCTGTTCCACTGGCGAATTGTCATCACTATTAAGAAGTTTCTCCTTAATTCCAGATTTCTTCTGCCCTTGATTAGTTTTCCCCCTTTGTTTCTTGTCCTGGAATACAGCTATCATGCCCCCACTAGTCTCTAACACTAGCCAAACCCAAATCCTGTAATCGTTCTTCATGTATTTTAGTCTCCAGGATTTTAATCATCTTAGTTGCTCTTCTTTGTACTTTTTCTAAAATCTCAACATCTTTTTTGCAATGTGGTGACCAAAACTGGATGTGGTATTCCAGGTGTGCCCTTGCTAAGCCTTATAAAGGTGTACTAATACTTCATGTGATTTTGATTCTATGCCTCTGTTTATACAATCAAGGATTATTTATACAATCAGGCTTTTTTGGCTGCCGTTGCACACTGTTGACTCATGTTTAAGTGATCATCCACTAGGATTCCAAGGTCCCTCTTACAGTTACTGTTTTTGAACCAGGTCTTGCCTAATCTGTACTTGTACCTTTGGTTTTTCCTTCTCAGATGTAAAACCTTGCTTTTCTCCACATTGAGTTTCATTTTGTTGGATAGTGCCCATTGTTCAAACGAATATGGTGAATATGAGACAGTGTCTATTAGGGCTTGTCATATGTTGCCTCCAAAATCTTTTCTGAGACTTGTTATTTTTTTAAATATTCAATTATTTATCCAATTACATAGCCACCCATCTGGCAAGCAAGGGATTCTGGGTGGTATACAACAAAACTAAAATAATAAATATCTAAAACCATTACATTAACAAATATTAAAGCCTTAAACTTATTAAAAACCGCTAAAGCAAAATTAATAGGTGAAGGGATGTTAATAGTGAGGGAGCCAACTCACCTGTTCACCTGTCCCTTGAGGTCCTCAGACCTTCCAGCAAAGCCAGGTCTTAAGGAAGCCTAGAATCCATGAAGTTATTTTTACCTCAGGAGAGAAGATTTCACAGTGCAGGGGCTACAGCCAAACAGGCCCCTTGCCTAGGGCCGACCAAATGTAGCTCCTTAGATGACAGGATGCATAATATGCCCATTCTGTTAGATCTGGTGATATGGGCAGATGAATTAAGGGAGTTGCAGTCTAGATAGCCTGGTTCTATGCCATTTAGAGCTTTAAAGATTAACAACTGAACCTTGAATTGAACCCAAGACCAAATTGGTAACCAATGCAGTTCATTCAGCAGAAGCGTAATGTATGCTGTAGCAGAGATACAAATAACCTCTCACATTACGCTACACTATAGAAGCTGAAGTTTCTGGATATTCAGGGCAGTCCACTGTAGAGCACATTGTAGTAGGCCATGAGAGATTGTGAGTAGGACCCCTTGATCCAGGAATGGGCACAACTAAGTGGTACAAGGCACTCCTAGCCATGAAAGACACCAGATCCTTGAGCAGGAGTCATTATTCTACAATAGCCTGCAGATTGTGCACAAGGTCTCTTTGTGGTGGTGTGACCCCATCCAGTACCAAAGATAGTTAAGTTCCAGAAGCAAGGAGGCTCAAAATCCGAAGCTACTCAGCAATAGCAATAGTGCTCAGACTTATATACCGCTCTACAGTGCTTTACAGACCTTTCTAAGCGGTTTACAAAGTCGGTTTATGGTCCCCAACAATCTGGGTCTTCGTTTTACCATCCTTGGAAGGATAGAAGGATGAGTCAACATTGAAGCAGTGAGAATTGAACTGCTGGCGGTTGGCAGAATTAGCCTGCAATACTGCATTCTAACTACTGTATGCATCACAGCTCTTACTCAGTTTTACTAGGGTTTAGTTGAAGCTGTTTTTAGCTCCCCTGGACAGCACAAAACACACATTTTCTCTGCAATGATCCAGATGCCATTAACCATGCCACTGTTACCGTAGGATGTAGATCTTGACCACTGAAAAGGTGCTCATCCCTGTTATCAGGATCAGCTACATGTATTCCAATAAGCAAAAGTTCTAAAACACTAAATCATTCTCATCCTTAAACTAGATGCAGCAGAAATTAAGTTTAGAGTTTAGGGCCAAGAAAAAACAAACTTCAGTATATCTTTTTATGTCACATTCCTTTTTAAAAAAAAAAAATACTATCTGCCCTTTGATATCCTCAAGCTGCAATTGTGGTTAAAATAATTGATTTCTTTTCATATATGTTCTTCCTCTTCACTTAGTTTCCTTTTTGAAATCCAGAGATAGTTATGAAATGGATAATGAAGGGAAGGGAAAACAAAACCAAACCACCAGGTTGGTGTGAATTATCTTCCTTGGTGCTCTAGGGAGCCTTCTGGAACATTTGTTCAAAATATTTATGACATTGCAGGATTATATATGGGGTGGGTGGGGGAAAGAAAGAAAAGACACATGCTGAGTTTTCTTTGAAAGAGCTGCTGAAAGCAAGAAATGTACTGTAGAAGCAGTCTCTGCCAAAAAAGGAAGAAGAGCTGACAGTTTAAATGAGAGTGACAGGAAACACGCAGATGCCCTGAGAAACCCAGAAGAAGAAGGAAAAATACATGTGAGAGTTCTTGCATTATTAATATCGTAGACTCATAGAAACACTGGAAAGGTTCAGTGACAGATAATCTTTTGTCATTACCTTTCCTTCCATCTCCTGGGGGAGTGGGGAGTGGTATTTGTCTTAGTCAACTGGCAATCCAAATTAAAAAAAAGGCTAAATAAAAACAGGTTGATAATAGGGATGGAGAAAGAAGATGCAAGATAACTCATGAGGAAAAATAGGCAGATATTGTGGCTGGCTTATTTCTTCGCTGAACAGTTCATTCAGCGACCATTGGGAATTTACGACGGCACCAAAAGAGTGGCTTATGACTATTTTCCATGCTTATGATCATTGTAGCATCCCCATGGCCATGTGATCAAAACTTAGACCCTTGACAATTGACTCATATTTATGACGGTTGCAGTGTCCTGATGTCTTGTAATCACCTTTTGTGACCTTCTGACAAGCAAAGTCAATGGGGAAGCCAGGTTCTTCACCGAAGAACCACATTACTAACTTAATAACTACATGGATTTGCTTAACAACCATGGCGAGAAAGTTGTCAAGTGGGGCAAAATTCACGTAACAACAGAAGTTTTGGGTTCAATTGTGGTCGTAAGTTAAGGATTGCCTGTATTGTAAGCCATCCAGAATTGCTCGATAGTGAGATGACAAGCATATAAATTTGATAAATAACAAAATCAGACTAATCTAACAGCAGGGGGAGTCTTCATGCAGTCTAAAAAGGAAAGCATCCTGTTTTAGGGAGAGGAGAGAAGGAAAGAGATGGAAGAAGAAGGAATTTGAGATGGGAAAGGAGAGAAGGAAGTGGAGGAGAGGAGAAGGGAGGAGAAGAGAAGGGAAGAAAGGGAAGAGGAAAGTAAGGGAAAGAAGAGAGGGAAGGGGAGGAGAAGGAACAAAAAGGAGAGGGAAGGGAAGAGAGGAGAAGAGGGAAAGAGAGTGAAGGGAAGAGGGGAGGGAAGAGGGGAGGGAGGAGAGGAGAAGGAAGGAGAGGGAAGTGGAGTGGGGTGGGGTGGAGGAGAGGAATTCCTTTTTATTGAACACATCATTTATATATTACTCATCTAAAATGTAACTACTGAAATTTTTGTCACCATTATTCAAAATCGATTGTACCCAGACAATGCATTATCAATGTGCATATCGAGTTTTATGCATATCAAAGAAAAACATATAAATAAAATATATATTAAAAAATAAAAAGGAGAGCATCAGGAATCACTTTCAAAAATAAGCATCAAAGGGAAAGGAGGAAGTTGAAAATGCTCAAACTTCATTCAGTTACTTCTATCCTTCCCGGCATGTTTTCGATCACTTCCTTTATTCTCCTTGTAAGTGTCTGAAGAAATGCGTTTCCAGCGTTCCTTTGAGACATTATTACACTGAATAACTGATCTCATTACAGGAAGGCTTTGCTCATAATCAACAAGAAATTGCTTATTGGGTTATTTATTTTTCCTTTTCCACTAGTCATGTCCTAAATTACCTCCTGCCTTTCGGTGTCCTCACCTTCTTGAATATTGCTGAGGATCATTCTTTGGCAGTACCCCATTTGCTTGGCTAAATTTCATTCTTCATAAAAGTGTCTGCTTGGATAACATGCAGCTTGGAGAGGATAGGGGGAAAATTGACCAAAATAGACCAAGGGAGCCAAAAAAGTATTGGAGAAATAGAGTTGGGGGGGGGGGGGACCCCGTATAGCAATAATTCTGGAATTGTAGTATAACAAGAGAAAGAATGAAATAAAGATGATGGAGAGGACAAAAAATGGATTATTTGCTGTTATATCCGCTACCAAGTTCAAAGCAACATAAAAACCTTTATAAAATCAATAAAATAGCATAAACATTTTAGAGCCTTAGTAATTCTTGGTTTTGCTAACTGATGCTATAATTTATTTTTATTTATTTATTTGTCACATTTATAACTCACTCAGTCCCAATAAAAAACAAACTCGTGGTGGTTTTATAATGTAAAGCAAAACCTTACCAGCAAAATCCTATCATTTAACCACAAAAATAAAGCAAACACACCAACCCTAATATAAAAATAATATTAGGACGTAATATAGTAGGACACATTTCCAAGAGGTCCAAAGTTCAGAAGCCATTCATGACAATACATAATCCTTAAAAAAATAATAACCAGGGTATAGACATGGAATTTTAGATTCTTCCTGAAACAAGATTAAGAAGGAATGGAAGCATTTATATTAGCCAGGAAGACTGCCAAGCTGTTGCAAGTTGACATCTCTAACATCTTCTTTACATATAGGTAGACTTTGAGTTATGACTGTAATGAAGCCTGTCCATCATGGTTGAAACTTATGATGGTGTAAATCAGGCATGTCAAACATGTGGCCTGGGGGCCGCATATGGCCCATTGAAAGTGCACCTGCGGCCTGCACAGACAATCTTTTACATGCCACTTTGGATCCTTCTTCAGCAAAAAGATGGGATAAAATATTTTAAATCAATAAATAAAATTAAGTAAGTGAGTAAACAGGAAGGAGAACCCTACATTAAGCGGAGGGGGCTCGCAATCTGGGTGACCTCCTGGATGTACGGCTGTCATTGGAAGAACATATTGCAGCCGTCTCCAGGGGGGCCTTTTATCAGGTCCGTAGGATTGCCCAGTTGCGGCCTTTTCTGGATTGGGGCGTTCTTCGCACAGTCACTTCTGCCCTTGTTACTTCCCATCTAGATTATGCCAATGCTGTCTACATGGGGCTCCCCTTGAAGAGCATCCGGAGGCTGCAGTTAGTACAGAATGCGGCCGCACGGGTAATTATGGGAGCTCCTTGGAGCTCCCATGTTACACCTTTCCTGTGTGAGCGTAACTGGCTTCCTGTGGCCTTTCGGGTGCGATTCAAGGTGTTGGTACTTACCTTTAAAGCGCTCCATGGCTTGGGACCCAGGTACTTACAGGACTGCCTATTGCCACCATCAGCCTCCAACCGACCAGTGTGTTCCCACAGGGCAGGCCTCCTCAGAGTTCCATTGTTGGGTTGATGTCACCTGACAGCCCCGAGGGTACGAGCCTTCTCTGGGGGGTGCGCCCTCCTTATGGAATGAATTGCCCCCTGAGATTTGGACCAGTATGGACCTCCGGACCTTCCGGCATGCGCTAAAACCCCACCTTTTCCAACTAGCTGGTCTGGCCTAATACCTTAATACTTCAGGGCTTAAATTTTAAATTGTTTAACTTCTCAATTTTAAATTTTTAAATTTTAAATTTCATTTATTTTAATTGTGGTTTCTTAAACGTCAAATTTTAATTGTTTAATTTTATAATCTCAATCAGCCTTTATTTAATTAATTTTAACTAGATTTTAAATTGTTTATATATATGTTTTTATCTGGCTATACACCGCCCCGAGTCCCCTGGGAGAGGGGGCGGTATATAAATCCTGTTAATAAATAAATAAATACATGCTGTACTGAGTTCACTGTTGAAAAGGCAGTCTAGACATGTAGCAAAAAAGCTTCCGAGGCTCTCCGGGCAAGTTGCAAGAGAAATGCCTCTCCCCTGGTGTGACAGCAACTCCTCCTTAGCCTGGTCAGAGGAGCCAGTCGGGTGAGGGTGGTGCTTGTAACCTGACCCATGCCACCACTGCCATTCCGCTGTCCAAGAGCAAGACGGGTCATCCTCCGAGCTGCCAAGGGCAAGCCCAGCCACTGCGGCCCAATTGAAGAGAGTGTGGCCCTCATCATAACTCAAATGTGACAATATGGCCCTCGGGGGACTCTGAGTTTGATATGCCTGGAATAAATGAGTCAGTCACATGACTAACCTCATTTTACAATCTTTTATTCTGATTATTGAGTGCTAGAGTTGTTAAAGCAAACCAATAGTTTCCTGTGGAAATGGTTTTTGCCAGAAACTGGAAGTAAATGCTGCTTTTTAGTGAAACCCATCATTAAAATGAAGTCACATGACCATGGGGTGGTATAACCATGGAAACTTAGAATTTAGGTTGTTTTTATCATGGCTTTGTGAAATTTAGCAATGCCCATTTTATAATGTAATCAAATCCCTACATTAGGCTGTGATCAATACAATCTATTTTAAAAAGCATTATTATTCATATTTATGCTTATTTGGAAGAACAGTATGTCAATATATGATAGACGCAGAGACAGATAAATAGATGAATATAGTCAACCAGTCAATCAATCAGACTTCCCAGCACTGTTTCCTTCAAAGAAGAGGAAAATCCTTTGGTATAATTTTTTTTTTAAATGGAAGCAAGCGGGTTTGCTTATAAGGTTACAAGTTAAAATGTGCAATGTTTGATAAATGAAAATAATGCAGAGGTTTTATGTTTAATGAACAGAATGCACACAAAAGAAGAATTCCTTCCACACTCACCGCCAAGCTGGAGAACCTGGGCCTCAGCCCACCCCTATTTATTTATTTATTTATTTATTTG
>JAEANM010016413.1:0-10768 GCA_017656035.1 Myanophis thanlyinensis
ATTGTAACTTTGGTGAAGTTTAATTCTGTGCTTGGGGATGTTTAATCCTGTGGCCACGCCCACAGAACCGGTAGTGACAAAAATTAATTTCACCACTGCAGAGAAGTAAAAAATTACAGAAGTAAAAAAGGTTATGTTCATTATACTACTAACTAAATACAGAGATTATCCAAGATGCCTGAGCTCTAAAAAGATGCTTGCAATCTTGCTATTTTCAGACTGCTTTTTAGTCAATATCTGGACAGCATTTAAAGTCAGAAAGACAGAAATATAATGTAACACATTGCATAACCAATATCCTTGAATGAACATTTTCCTTTCCCAGAGGAATACGTATTTCCTCTGTTTTCCATATCAGCTGCCCTCTGACTTGTAGTTGAATTAATCTAGGGGTTAAAGTAAACAACTGTAGATAGCTAAAAATGGAAAGTTTGAGGTGACTCTCCAGCTGCTTCCTGTTAGCTCGCAATGCACAAAGGCAGTAATGTATGGTGTCATTAGATCTCGACTCAATTGCCTGGACAGATGGGAGGAGATGTTTGTGTTTCATCAATTTAGTTGCGCTTAGCCATTCTTAATGTTTGTCTGCAGTAATAGTGTAAATGTGTTATGCACTATTATCTGAGCAATTATAATCCTTCCAAATAAACACATGCAATTAGTTTGCAAGTAGTCATTGGTGTAAAAACAGGTGTTTCCTATAATCTTTGTGATTGCTTACACAGCTCAGTTTCCTTGTCTTAGCTCCCAATTACTCTGGCACGTGAGGGCTTAGGACAGTGTTTCTCAACCTTGGTGACTTTAAGACGTTTGGACTTCAACTCCCAGAATTCCACAGCCAGCAAAGTTGCCAAAGTTGAGAAACACTGGCTTAGGAGAAGCCCCTGATCAAAGGCATCCAGCTTTGGAAAGAGTTATTCAGGGATCCAGTCAAATTAAATGTAGACAGGGTTGTTCTATAGACAATGAAATAATTTACATATATTACCACATTTCAGTCAACTGTTTAGTCATCAGAAATTTTTTTTTTAAAAATAATACCGGTACCTGTTGTATTTTTTCATTAAATCTAAAACATTAAACCAACACTTTTTTTCAAAAAAAAATCTCAGTTAATAATTGGCCCTTAGTTTGGAAAAGTGACTTTTATATAATTATCATTATAATTCTGAAACCATTATGACTAGAATGCATTAAGAATTTAATTCAATAATATAAGAAAAATTATTAAAATATCCATGGTATGTTTAAATTAGCATTTAATAACTAGTTCATAAAAACACAAAACCATTGCACAAAATAATAATAAAAGAAAAAAAGAGACTTAAAAAATAAATGATATTTCAAACTTAATTGAAGGCTCTCCAAAATAGTTGTAAAACTTGTAACATCTTCCTGAATGCCATCAGGGTGAAGGCTAACCTGATCTCCATTGGAAGATGGAATACTTTTCTGTTTACATCTTCCTTCAATCTTGGTCAAAGGGCCAATGTCTGAGGGCAATTGATTGCCTTATTGTAGATCATGATTGGTAACATATCATAAATATAGGAATAATTGATTATCAGATTATCAGTACTTACACATAATAAAAGTTCTGGAAGTACCCTTGAACAAGTTTTTCTTCAAAAGTGGAAGTGTATAGGTGGCAGATGAGGGCCAAGATCAAATCTGACCACTGATAAAGATATAGCGCCCTACCAAAAACAAGACAGTTCGGGGAGTAAGAAGCAGTGGGGCAGAAATCACAGGTTTTACAGAATGCTCTGAAAATGCAAAAACAATTTGGCTGATTGCTGTCTGAAGTTAGTCTTCTGTTATCATCTCACTCCAGCTCAATACAGCATTTGAGACAAGCTGGGATACTAGGAGCCAATCATGGGTCCCTTCAGCTGACCAATAGGAGAGCTCTGGTGGCAGCAGCAGCTCCTGGACAAATTCCTTCACACAGACATCCCACTGCACGCAAAAGAAGAGGGAAATGCTGCCCCCCCCCACTTTCCTGCCTTCAGCATGTACTGAATACATTTGTTTGTTGATCTGAACATACAAAAAGGTCAAAAATATGAATGAGAGGAAAGCTAG
The DNA here is from genome assembly GCA_017656035.1 of Myanophis thanlyinensis. Classification (NCBI taxonomy): domain Eukaryota; kingdom Metazoa; phylum Chordata; class Lepidosauria; order Squamata; family Homalopsidae; genus Myanophis; species Myanophis thanlyinensis. Next base: position 2,086 of record JAEANM010016413.1, read on the forward strand.
CAGAGTGCACATAAATTCCCACCAAAAACAATAATGTCGGCACGACTGTGTCATTTTCCGTGGTAGCTAGGATAGTCTGTAACACTGTGCAGCTTCTGAGGGGAAGCTGTGTTATGGGTAGGCATGAGCGGAGGGGAGGAGGGTAAGGGCTGATTTTAATCCAGAAGATGAAAGCAAGGCAATTTAAAAGCTTGGTGCATGCTGCTTTTTATATAAGCAGGAAAAAAAATCAAGCTAAAAAGCTGGCTAGAGAGATCATGTTTATGAAACCATCCAGCAGTATTAAGGGGGAGGGAGGGTTTTGCCTAGAAAGCCAACCTGCTGAAGCCCCCCTTTAAAACTCTCAAAACAATCTCCTAAAGCTGGCTCTGGCCTGCCTGTTTTTTAACTGTAACTCTTATGTACAGTATATGTAACTTACATACAGCATGAAACCTATCTGAAGCTGACTGAACCTGTGCACTTTTGTGCTAGGCTACTATACAGTATTTAATGTAAATTAAAACATTGCATCTAGTCATTTCACTTAAGGATAGAGAGAAAAAAGGAACAATTACACACAAAAATGTATCCCTTTCCAAATGGACCCCTTTCCAGGCTATAAAATGCTTCTTCAAATATAAATTGAGAGCTGAGCAATTTATACCATTGTATAATTGATGGAGAATAAGTAAACTTCCAGAATGTTCATGGCTTTTAATAAACATTTGATACTGACCAGAACAGTCTGAGTTATGCTGCAATCAAGTATGTTCTACTATGCAACACTATCTCAGCACTTGGCGTAGTATAAGTTGATTTGTTGCTTAAAATCCAAAAGCATGAGGATACCATTTATGAGATTTTAAAAAATAATATTGCTTGCATTTAGCCATTGTTGCTATGCAGATTATGGCTTCTAGATCCAGCTACAAAGACAACCACAAAAAAAGAAACAAATATTACCAATCTCTTCATTAGATACCCAGTACTTGGACATGACAAAAAGTTTTTTTTTATATTAACAACAATGTGATTTTGCACTGCTTATAGATCAAAGTTAGATTTTAACAATAATAGAATTTTATAAACAAAAACCTACAATGTCTCCAAGTTGATCAATCAAGCAGATAAAAGCAAAATCTTAAGCAGTTACCTGGGCCAGTTCCTGATGTGTTGGCATAGCAACTCTCAAGAGTTCACTGCCAATATTATATAATTAGTTATAAAATTATTATTAGTTACCAAACTAATATTGCCATAAAATAATTAGACAATGGCTGATATCAGTTGGGCATATTCAAACTGAGTTTCTTAAATAATTTATTTGATAAATTCTTTCATATCTTTTATTTTTTTTAAGTACTGATATTTTCTCCTTGCAGAGCTCCACATTGTTAAATAAATATGAATGGACATAAATATTGATTTGTACCTACAAAAAAATAATAATAACCAGGAACCTGTGGAGATTTTTTTAAGAACAAGGAGAAACAAAACCTGTATACTAAATCCATACCTATTGCTATCCTTTTTTACTACTCTGAACCCTATAAGGTATTATATGCAAGATGGAGGTGAACAATCAAAACAATATAGTAGAAAAAGCAATACAAATAATTAAAAGTACAATTTTTAAAAAATGTAGGTCATGTTCCAATACAATATCAAATATCTGGACAAGATATTTGGACACATATTTTATCCCATCTACCATGTGAAACATATAGTCTTTAATCAGTTTCCTAAATACCAAACTTAATTATGCCCATTCATTTTCTTCAGAAATTGTGTTCAACAATAAAACTACCAATGGGTTTGTCCAAAAAAACAAATATTTTACATAAGATTACAGATAATGGCCCCACTTAAGCATCATGCCCTAATCCGGATCATTATACTAGACTACCTTTTACAACTACTAAAATCATAAATTTTGTATATGAGAACTATTGTAAATGAGAATCAATATATAGCATAGAAATTTCCTATTCTGTCCAGCCATATAATTCCTACAGCATACACTTATGGAATATGGCTATTACATTGGATCCACATTTTTATAAGTTCTCTTGCAATAGTTTACTATCCTGCCCTGCCCTTCTCTACCCTACCCTACAGTATTTTGTGTTCCCTGGACCACAAATCTAAGTGTTTAGTAGTCCTAATCTGTTTAGATTTGTGACCTAGACAAGAGTCCTCAGATGTTGTCACTTGCTTGTTGATAACTGAAATGAAAATCAAGTATGTTCTGTTCACTGTTTTTAAGTGTGCTCTAGTTCAGTACAGTATTACCCAATAATTTGTACCTAAATCCTAATGCAGATTTTTGTTCTTATTTATTTATAAGATTTATAAGGCTGCTTCTATCACATTTTATAACTGTGAGCAGCATACAAAAATAAAAATAAAAAGGAAGAAAACTCAAAAACCAAAAATATTCCCAACAAAATAAAATAGAGTCAATGCACAATTAAGACTGGCAATAAAAACGCACATACCACAGAATCGGTTCACCTAAAAGCCAAGCTTTAGCAGCTGTACAAAAAGTCCAATAAGGTTGGAACCATTCAAACATAGGGGGCTAGAGTTCATTCCAAAGGGAAGAGGAGGCTGTCCCATAAATTCTACTAAGTGGCATTGTTTCAGAGAGGGAACCTGGAACATGTCTTGTGCCACAGGCAAAAAGATTCCAGGGAAAGGCAATTTCTCAAGTAACCCAATGCCATATTGGACCTCATAGGTGATCATCAGTATGCTCAATTATACATGGAAACCTATCACAAGTCAGTGCAGCTCACAAAAATACAGATGTTACATGGGCACGCTGAAACATGCCCATTGCTATCTCTCTTGCTATTTTGCACCAGCTGAAGTTTCCAATTGATCTTCAAAGTTAATCCTATGTAGAGTGCATTATAGAAACCCAACAGATTAGTGACTAAAGTATGAGTAATCATAAATACAATTTCCTGATCTAGAAGAAAATGCAATTGGTGCACAATATAACTTGCAGAAAAGCCTCACTGGTCTTCAAATAAGAGCCAGAAGTCTAGAGCAGGGGTGGGCAAACTTTTTGACTTGCGGGCCACAATGGTTTCTAAAATTTGACAGAGGGGCCGGGCCAGAATAGGAGAATGGTGTGTATGTGTGAACTAATATAAATTAAATGTAAAAACCATTACATGCCACGTAAATGGAATAAGGTGGTTGAGGAAGGTGGGGCAGTTCCAACCAGTGGAATATTTTGGACAAATCTGCTTTGTGGACTGTATTCAGTAAGCTATTGCTAATGTGATCAATGAGTATTTTACCATTTCAGTTAATAATTTACTTCAGAGCACATAATGCTTAGCTTTTCATTGGGCTAGTTCAACGAGCCGGATTAAAAAGCCCAACAGGCCGGATGTGGCCCGCAGGCCGTAGTTTGCCCATGTCTGGTCTAGAGGATCCCCAAATTACAAACCAGCTCTGAGGGGAACTAAAGATGAAAACCTCCAGAAGTGAACCTTGGAGAATGAAAACCTACACCACTCCATCTTGCTAGCAGCAAAGGAATCTGCCCCCCTCCCAATGCAGACTTCCAGAACTTCTACACATTGGGATAGAATCAAGATGGCTCACTTGGTCAGACAAGGGCAGAGATGTATACAGAGATATAAACTGATCTCTGATTCTTTGCCAACAGATAACCTCAATGATGCTTCATATAGATGTTAAACATAAGAGAGGAAATAGTGCATGCTAAAGCATATCTCCCATAAAACAGGGAGGGTCCTTAGAGCTAGATCTTTCACACACACACACACACACAAATATCAACTGGAAGAAACAATAGAGAAAGGAGGCAATACCATGTCTCCTAGTCCCAGCCCTCTTAGCCAAGGATAATATGTTTAATGAAATTTAAGGTGGCCAAGAGCTCAAAGAAGACTAGAAGTGATGCACTTCTCCACCCTAAATACATCACAAGATTATTGAAAACACAATCAGTGCACTCCCAGCATTTGTTCCAGCAAGGGTTTAAGACTATCTACTTTCCATGCATCTTCAAAATTGCAGGTTGACTGCCTTCTCAACAATCTTCTCTAAATTTGACAAATAAAAACAATAAATAAACCATACCCTAGAGTGAGTGAGGAAAATCCTTTCCCCATGTTACTTTGAGTATGAAGTTGAGATGAAACTATGCATAAAAATAGCAGCAGCCATATGTTTCTCTTGAAAAGGTGTCATCAGACAGCCTTTAACACACCTCAATTTAGCAGGAAGTAATTAAAAAAGGAGTTATATTGTTCTGAGTGCACATATTAAATGAAATCTATTACAAATACACTGTAAATTCTTTATCTAATATGAAAGCAACAACTTGTAATACAAAACACCTTTGCTCACAATTCCTATTTTGTGCCAACAATAGTATCAGCATCTCTTCCTTTTACTTCTGTTAATAATAGATCTTTAGTTAACTATTTAAGTACCACCATGTCACAAAGAATCTTGAAAGATGTCTATGTAGAATCCAAGTCATGGTTGTTCGGACAAGCTTGAAAGCTTGTTCACCAACAACTCAAAGAATAGACAAATGGTGTAAATGATATTATCTGCCTTCAAGTTCATAATGAAGACTGAGGATTGACAATTCCCCATTCCCCAGAAATGACCCTATTGAAATTAATGTGCCTGAGTATGTTGAAAAATAATTTTTCCTGATTCAGTTTTAGAAGTATGAATGACAACTTAAAATAGTTAATAGGATAAAATACATGACAGTATAAAAATGCAACAGAAGTTTGCTATAACAGAGCCTAAAGGATGTATTGTATGCTTCGCATCTGAACATTGACGAGAGCAAAAGAAAAACTGGACCTGTAGAAACTGAAATATGGTTATTGGTTAAGGAGAGAAATAAATATGGTTATTGGTTAAGGAGAGATTCAGTGGGCAGAGACAGCCAGCATTTAACCAGCATTAAAAGTCCTGAAGCTGAGAAAAATTTGAGAGCTCTTACAAGGGAAGATTTATAAGCAAAACCCCATGGGGATGGCAGTTATGGGAAAGAAGAAGGGAATGGTGGAAAATGTGATTACTCATTAAATTGTAGTTGTCCGTCTGGTTGCCTGGAACTATATGTTACCTGTCAAGAAGTACTTGTTCATGCCCACATACCCACCACCACATACATCCAATGCCACCTTCTTCCACCTACTTCTGCAAATGAGATGTGAGTCAGATACAGTTGTCTGCATATGTATGAAAGTTATCCCCCCAGATCCTTAATTTATATTCAATTTTAAAATTACCAGAAATGTAAGGAAATGGAGATTACTAATGATTTGGTATGACTATTGAACAATTAACATCAGAGAAAAATATAATATTTAATTTGATTTCATTTTCCTCCACCACAACCAGTTTTAAAATTACTATATGAAGCTGGAGCAACTCAAAACCCAAAGAAAATGTCAGAGATCTGCTTTAAGCAAATGCAGGCAGTTCTTCATACATCAATCCAGTGGGATCTACTTCTGAAGAGTCAAATGACAGGATGCATTGAAAGGAAATAGTCTGCCCTAATTCTTTTCCTAAATATTTTTTTATATATATAACTGGCATGAAGAAACCTTTTCCTGCAATCATTTGGGATATATCTAAAATGTAAAAAATATTTTATTTCATTCAATGATAAAAATATGTATGACCCACACAGCACACAAAGAAAGACTGCATCTTTCTCAAACCGACTACGATGGGGGTTGGGGGCGGTAGACCTATTGATATAGCTCTTGGGGAAAGGAGAGGGAGGGAGGGAGGGAGGGAGAGATCGGTCTTGGGTAGCTCACCTGCACTCTTAATTAAGCAAGAGATATGACTCGCACGCACCCACCCCCTTTCGTTGCCTTCTGGACATTTATCCCACTGCCGCCGGTTGATTCCAACATCTGGGGACCTTTTCCCTTCTCCTCTTTCCCCCAAACTACAGGCTTCCAACTCTAAAGATCTTTATGGCCAGCTTTGCACAGCCCGAGCGAGAGAATGGCACCGGTCGGGGGAAGCCAGGGCTAGCACGGATTCCCCTCCCGAGCCGTTTCCCAGCGGGGGCGAGCTTGGAAAGTGTGGGGTGGGGTGGGAGGGGAAGGATGATGGAGGGGAAGGATGATGGAGGGGAAGGATGATGGAGGGGAAGGCGCCAGGACCTCGGACAGCTCCTCGCCCTTTCCTCGTCCTCTTCCCTCCCCTCCCCCTCCCCGCCCTTCGGCTGTGCCGTACGTATTATCTGGATTATTTTGATCCCAGCCCCGGAGCCCCCTGCCTGCGTTGGCGAACGCTCCGGCTCCTCCTCTCCCCCGGGAACATCCAGCAAGAATCCAGGCCGGGAGATTTGACGTCAGGGAGCGCTTTCGTCCTTTTGACGTGGAAGCGCTCATTCCCATTCTGGCCGTGGCGGCTCCGAGCCCGGCTCCGGCATGAGACGAGCAGAGAGCGAAGGAGGCGACGGCGGCGAGGCACTTTCTTAGCAACTGCCCGCTCCTTCCTCTCCCGTAGCAACCAGAGCCGAAGGGACTTTCCCCCTCGCTTTCTCCAGCAACCGTTCCCGACTTTCTCCTGTTCTCTAGCCTTCCGGTCTTTCCTCCAGGAAAGTCATTCTTTCGCTCTGCCGGGGCCATGGGAAAGAGATGCCGGGCAGGGCAGGGCGTGATCGGGGCTCTCCTCTGCGCCTGGACGGTGGTCCTGCTGGCCACGGCGGAGCGGCAGTTTGTCAATGAATGGGCGGCCGAGATCCCCGGAGGTCTAGAAGCGGCGCGGCTCATAGCAGACGAACTGGACTACGAACTTCTGGGACAGGTAAGATGCTACCTTTCCCCTTTCTGGGTTTTTTCTTTTCTTTTTTCTTTTTTTTTAAAGTCGGGCAAGTTTCTTCTTTCCCGAAGCAAAAGAGAATAATGGATCCTGTGGTTGGCAGGAGATGCAATTGGTAAGGAACCGTTGCCTGTTTTGGTTTAGGAAGCGTGCTCCACACCTTTCCCTGCAATCTTTTCCAGAGATGCTCTGCCTTCAAGGATGCCTTCTTCCTCCCTGGTGTTGTTGTTGTCCTCGAAACGAACAAGCAGGAAGCAAGTAGTAGCTCTTTGCTCCTGATGAGAAACTTTTGAGTTCTTTCCCACTTCTCTCCTGCCCCATCTTCCTTCTTTAGAATGGTCACCCCCCACCTGGTTGTCTGTCACCTTGCTGCCCCTGCTGCTGCGTTTCCCCCTTGAACAGATATTTTTTTATTTGGCCAGCTACCCACGTAACTGTGACTCCCAGCAGTCTACAAGGATTCAAACAACAATTATGACCAATAGCCCACGGAGTAACCCCTAAGGCAAAATAGCCCACCCCGATCATGACAGTGGAGGGGCAAGGGATGATTTTGGGACCAAGGCTGAGCAGGGTTGCATCTGATCCGTTCTCCAGGGAAGAAGCCCATGTGCTGAATGGAGCAAAATCAGCACCAGATGCGGGAAATTGCAAAGCAGGGAATTTGGTGAAAGTCCTCTGGGAACTCCACTTGGCTTGGCTTTAACCCTTGCAGCTGTCCAAATGCCACCGCTGAAGCTGTGAATGCTGAGGTTCCTGAGCTGCTGCAGATGGGATGGGTTTAGCTTTAATAGCAAAAGAAGAGACTATTTCTGGGTTTGGGATCTACCCCTACAGATCCCAAACTGCAGACATTTGAGATTGTGTAAAGAAGTCACCAGTCAGAAGGTCTGGGCAAAAATAAGTTACAATATTTTCTCCCTGTACTTGAAAAAAGCACAATAATCAAGAGTAGGAGGCTAAAGGCACAACTACATTTAGTAACCTCTAGTCTTCATACTCTAGTTTTTGTTGGTCTGTAAGATCTCTCTAACAGCTGTTTTATCATCTTGATTTGCTTGTTTAGCCAAGCTTTATGGTGTGAGTACATAACATGCATAACATGTGATGAAGTATGAGTGTGTGTGAGAGAGAATTAAGTATATGGTGAATGACACCTCACCAGTTTATAAATGGCTATTTGGCAAATAAAAGTATGCAAGATCTGATTCACTGCTGCCTGAGATGAACCAGCTCACTGTGTTATATAGCACAGGATGCTGTCAAAATTGCATTGGCAACGTCAGACAAACAGAAAAAAAGACAAAGACAAAAAATTCAGATGAAAGATGTTGTAGATTTACTTATACTCATCTATGTACCAAAGATGGAGAACCTTTGTTTCTACAGCTGCTGGGTGATCAAGCCAACATGCCCAGTGCTGGAAACTCTAATTCAGCAATACATGGATAACCATGGATATTCAGCCTATCAGTCTATACCATTAAGGAATCACCCATATTAAAGCTAATCTTTCAAATAATGCAGCATAATAAATTGCTATGAAAAGATTGCAATTAGTCAATTGCAATTAATTCCACTATACAATCTTCCATAAGAATCTATTTATTGGTAAACCATTGTAGCTATGCATACTCTTATCATCAGTTTTTTTCTTTAGCAAATTAACTCATTCATAAGCTCAATACTATTCAATAGAGAATACTGAATTTGAACCTGTGATCAGCACTAGTCACAATAAAATTTCATTTAAAATTTAGAATTCTGACCTTACCTCTGAAACCTGGTTCATTGTATACATTATAATAGATGTTATGCAGTCAAACACACATTCTCTCCCAAC